>VUQJ01037779.1:15804-26157 GCA_015108635.1 Andinoacara biseriatus
CTGCATTCACATGAGCACAATCTGCTCAACATTTACCCTTGGAAGAAGTAGAGCCAAGGGTTACCCTCCACATGTATTAAGGTTATATCAAGTCAGGAAAGTTCACAAAAAGTGCAGCCATGTTTCCGATCATTTAAAGGGAATACCTCTAGTTCTGCTTCTGTTTATTAACCTTGCTGTCTCCAAGTTTTCATACTAAACAACAGAAGAATTTTCCTCACCATGCAAGACCTGTGTCATAAACTCAGCCTTTCAGTAAATCATCAAAATAAAGTAGGAAACGAGGTACGAAAAAAGGGTTACAGCACTCCTGACATTCTTTTAGCTGTAGATAATTTGCAGTGCAGACAGACACCACATGGAAATGTGTTTGTGGGCAATGATCCCAACACAGCAATGCAGAAAAACGTGACTGTAATTTCTGCTGCTGTGATTTTTGTTTGCAACATGAAGATCCAAAAAAAAAAAGAAAAAAGCCTGCCACAGTTTCTTCCTTGGAGGACAAGGTCAAAAATGCAGAAAAGAGCTGGATGCGGGAGGTTCAAAGTACTGCCGCAACTTTCCAGAAGCCTTTTTTTTTTTTAAGCTCACTTGAGTGAACCTTTGGCTGTTAGGTCCCCTATTACTGTAGAGGTATAGACACAATCAGCTTTTCCATGTGGTGGACATTCCAGGCCACATCTGCTTTCTATATATATATACACACATCCAGCTGTTTCAAGCCCATAGCCTAGTAGGCTTTTCCCAGTCAGTCCACTGCAGCTCTAAATGTAAACGGCATTAAATGCATGCACTGCTGTGTCATTGTTTTAACAGTGGAAAATAAACAGTAAATACGGCATATAATGCAATATTGAGAACATACGCAGTCAGATATCTGATCAAATGACATCATGCATTTACACAAATGCTTGCAGCCGTAAACTTTTTATTTAACAGTATAAGTGTTGTGTGCAGTTTTTGAACTGAATTGTCATTGGACTGTCATGCAGTACAAGTGCATTGAGGCAGGGATTTAAGAAAAGGATCAATTGTGAATCTGTTATCAGGGCTACCAAATGGCCGGGTTCCAAAGTTAAACTAGACTAAGATGAGATATGTTCAATTCACTTCAATTTATATAGTGCCAAATCACAATAATAACTGCCTCAAGGTGCTTCATACTGTAAGATAAAGACCCTAAAATAATACAGAGAAAACCCCAACAATCAAACGACCCCCTATGAGCAAGCACTTGGCAACAGTGGGAAGGAAAATCTTCCTTTTAACAGGAAGAAACCTCTGGCAGAACCAGGCTCAGGGAGGGGCAGTCATGTGCTGCTGGCTGGGGAGAAGGGGAGGAGACAGGACAAAAGACATGCTCTGGAAGAGAGCCAAAAATCAATAATAACTAATGATTAAATGCAGCCCAGCAACCTAGACATATTGCAGCGTAACTAAGGGAGGGTTCAGGGTCCAGCCCTGACTACAATATGAGCTTTATTAAAAACAAAAGGAGAGAGGGTGTCTGTCTCCCAAATCCAAACTGGGAGCTGGTTCCACAGTACTCTAGCTGCAGCATTTTGGATCAGCTGAAGACTTTTCAGGGAGCTTTTAGGACAGCCTGATAATAATGAATTACAACAGTCCAGCATAGAAGTAATGCATGCACTAGTTTTTCAGCATCAAACTGAGAAAGGTTGTTTCTAATTTTAGAGTTATTGCGCAAATGCAAAAAAGTGGTCCTACATATTTGTTTATTGTGTGCCTTGAAGGACATATCCTGGTCAAAAATGACTCCAAGATTTTTCACAATGTTACTGGAGGCCAAAGTAATGCCATCCAGAGTAAGTATCTGGTTCGACACCATGTTTCTAAGATTTGTGGGGCCGAGCACAATAACTGCAGTTTTATCTGAATTTAGAAGCAGGAAATTAGAGGTCATCCAGGCCTTTATGTCCTTAATACATTCCTGCAGTTTAACTAATTGATGTGTGTCATCTGGCTTCACAGATAGATAGAGCTGAGTATCATCTGCATAATGATGAAAACGTATTCAGTGCTTTTAAATAATACTGTCAAAGGGAAGCGTGTATAATGTAAATAGAATTGGTCCTAGCACAGAACCCTGTGGAACTCGATAATTAACCTTAGTGTGTGAAGAAGACTCCCCATTTACATTAAAGACTGCAGTCTATTACAGTAGATATGACTCAAACCACTGCAGTGTGGTACATTTAATACCTACAGTATGCTCTAATCTCTGTAATGAAATGTTATGGCCAACAGTATCAAAAGCTGCACTGAGTTCTAGCAGGACAAGCACAGAGATGAGTCCACTGTCAGAGGCCTTAAGAAGATCATTTGTGACCTTCTCTGATGCCTTTTCTGTACTGTAATGAATTCTGAAACCTGATTGAAACTCTTCAAATAAACCTCTGCAGATGATCAGTTAGCTGTTTTACAACTACCCTTTCAAGAATTATTGGGATAAAAGGAAGGATGGAGATTGGCCTGTAATTAGCTAAGACAGCTGGTTCAAGTGATGGCTTTTAAAGTAGCGGTTTAATTAACACGACCTTAAAGGCCTGTGGTATACAGTATGTTAACGCATTATTATACAGGAGGACTAGAGGGTTTTTCTTCTTGTCTTGTTAGGTTACACAACAATGTCTGCAACTGCATTACTGTTTCAGGAAATACTTGCATCCTGACCATTTATTCCTTAATTTACTCCTTAAAGGCTTCAACCTCAATTATTTCAGCTATTTTTATAGTTCCAGTTCTCTGTCTGTCATAAAGAATACACAAAACATAAAAAGAAAAAAACCAAATTCCATTAAACTTAGTGGAGGTCTGGAAGAGGGGCAAAAGTAGAATGTAATGCATTTTGGTGACGATCCAAATCACTTCATTTAAAATGGGGAAATAAGGCAAGGGACATGTTCTCCAAATCCCATCCTAGTTACCACTAAAGAATGCTACCAAAAAAGTCCAAGTTGCATCATGTTATCACTAACAGTAACCCACACCCAGTCCTCGTTCACTGATATCACACCATTTCTGATGTCTCTATGGTTGCTGACTGTTTATCAAAATTACAGTTTACATAAAGCTCTGACATGTTGGCATACAATTCAAGCAAATGGTAACATTGGCCAAATTAGCTGCACAACATCACAACTCTGACGATCCACTATTTCTCAGAGAGCTGCACTCTCTCTTGCAGCCAGTGGTTGTTCCAGAGTGTCAGATCTGTGTTTGCTTCTAGCAGGACCCCAGAGGAGGTGCCCTGAGGATTTGTTACACAGTGGTTTGAATAAAGTAAAAACCACAAAGACAAAGACAAATGCAATTTTTAACATCTCTACCCATTAATTGCAATTGCAGCTCAGTTAATGAAACAGCACATTGCAAAGGCTAAAACATAGTGACATTTCTGCATTTTTCCTCCCTTGATGGCTGTGTACATTCATGAATTGCATGTTTTAGTCTGTGTTTATCTGATCTAAACTTGCTGTAAAGCAAATATTTCCTCCCTTCATGAATACAAAATAGCCTTTTGCCCTCAACTCATGTTGATAGAGTGAACTTGTCTGACCCTGGACTTCAGAACTGTGTCAAGCTGCCCTGCAGGAAGATGGCCAGACTGGAAAGACCCTTTCCTGGACTGCAACCGAGGAACTCCAGCCAGTTATACTTTAGCTGTTTATTTGTCTTTCCTGAAGCAATTTTTCATGCTTTTCTTGACTTTTCACAAGTTTGTTGCACTTGGTTGTTAAAGAAAAGATTAATTGTTGCACAGTTGTCCATATTGGATAAATAGCTGGTGGTCAAACTAAATCACACAAGTCTGAGTCCAGAGAGCAGAGTTTTGATTTACAGCAAGTGGTTAAGTCAATAAAGTCTTTATCTGCTCCCAGCTTGCTCAATGTTAAACTGTTTCACAGATGAGGAGCACAATGCTTGTTTGTCTACAAATAAATGTGCCTCCTGGAGAAGCATAGGTAGTTTTAGGTTGACAGCACACAGCTCACAGGTCAAGTCCTCTGTAATTGCTCTGTAATCAAATCTATAATCAAACAAGCCAATGTCCTCATTGAGCCTTCAGGACAAAAAAAAGAAACATCTTTTGCTGATTACTGCAGATGGTGAGGAGTCGTCAAAGTGTAACTTTCTCTTAAGAGGCTTGATCTGTCACAGATATACAGTAGTTTTGTATTAATCAATTAATTTAAACTAATGTTTGTGATACACAACTCTAAATGCATAATAAACATTTGTTTGATTTTGAAAAAAATTAAGACAGTGAATAGATGTAAAGCGATTTTGAGAGACAGACTGAAGAACTCTAAAACAGCTGCTGTGTCAGCAGTTTACAATTTGAATTCCAGCTAGAGTCCTCCCATAAAGGAGGGAATTTCCAGCTTGGAAACTACTTGTTTTGGGCTCATTGAAGGTCTTGTAAATGTAGAAGGATGCACGGTATCACTGTTTCCTCGCTCCTTGTAGGGCCCTGCAGTGTGCAGAAATTTCTCTCATCAAAGTGTACTGACCGCCATTGTCTTTAAACTAGCACAAGCTCTCATAGGTAGCGTTGCATAATTTTTCAAGATATTTGGCAGTCAGGTTGTTCCAAGCATCACAGAAAGCTTTCCAGTTCTAATGTGGATTTTTGTCCATTCATGTAATCAAAGAATGACTCCATTATAATAAGATTAGAGCCAAACCAGTCTCTTGTGGGACTCTGTGTTCTTCTTGTCATTGAAGATTGTTTGTTATGAGTGTAATGGTACTCTTTTTGTTGTCATGGATTGTGAGGAGCTGCACGTCACTGGAACAGTGGAAAAAGACAAGTAAAAGAAGCAAATAAAATCATGACAACTTATTAAGATGTCAAGAGCCTGGATGGCAGATCAGGGACACAAACTGAAATTGTGTATGAACCTATAATTTAGTAAATGTTTTGGTTATGGGTTATGGAAGTGTGGACCAAACTTAGTCACTTCACATTGTTTTTGCCATGCAACATTATTTACAAACCCAGTTCAGAAAAAAAATTTGACAGTATCAAAAGTAAATAAAGACAGAGTTTAGTGATTTCTAAATGATTGTAACCCTACTTTCAATTGAAAATATAACCTCAATTCCAAAAAAGTTGGGGCACAGTTTAAAATGTAAATAAAAACAGAAAATAATGGTAAATGGACTAATTCTTATATAGTGCTTTTCTACTCTGACTGAGCACTCAAAGCGCTTGTACAACACGTTTACATTTACCCCATTCACACAAGCACTTCCATGTGTAACTAAGCTAAGTGCTTTATTTATCTAACATTCACACACATTCACACTCCAACGCTTGCGTTGGAGAGCAATTTGGGCTTAAGTATCTTGCCCAAGGATACATTGGCAAGCAGCCTGGAGTAGCCAGGAATCGAACCACCGACCTTCCCATCAGTGGGTGACCTGCTCTACCACGTTTCTGCCCAGTGCTCTGAATGTCAAAGTGAAGAAATTCAATGAAGCGCAGGTAAACGGCGGGAGTAACTATGACTCTCTTAAGGTAGCCAAATGCCTCGTCATCTAATTAGTGACGCGCATGAATGGATGAACGAGATTCCCACTGTCCCTAGCTGCTATCTAGCGAAACCACAGCCAAGGGAATGGGCTTGGCAAAATCAGCGAGGAAAGAAGACCCTGTTGAGCTTGAGATCTCATAAGCTCATGTTTTCCCATAGTTTGCTCCAAATTGGTGAAAGGACTGGACTGCAGGCAGGCTAGTTCATCACTTATGTCTCTACTTATGAGGCAATACTGCCTGTATGTGTCTTGTATGTTCTCTTGGATGGCTGTTGTGAACGGAATTTTGTTGTATGTATAATGATTAATTTCGCTGTACATATGACGACAATAAAGTTCTATTCTATTCTATTCTATTCAAATTTTTTCTGTTGTAATAGATGCAGTATGTGGTTTAGCATTGTCTTGCTGAAATACGCAAGGCCTTCCCTGAAAAAGACATCATCTGGATGGGAGCATATGTTGGTCTAAAAATTATATTTACCTTTCAGCACTGATGGTGCCTTTACAGATGCACAAGCTGCCAGTTCCATAGGCACTAATGCACCCCATACAATCAGAAATGCAGGCTTTTAAACAGTTCTCTTTCAGTCAGTTCACTTTGTACAACACATATAGTATGGGATATCACAGCCCGGTATTTCCTGGCTGAAGTCACTTCTATTTAGGCCTTTAAGACAGATGACCTGTGATGACATATGTGCCCCACTCACACATACATACTCCGTTATTACAGTCATCTTCCAGTTCTTATGTTCTTTACTTCACTAAGAACACCTCTGCTAAGGTGGGCTAACTAGCTACTGCTATTTAGCGCGGTTGTCTGTCAGGCTTGGAGTTAGCGTAACCGTCCCTGTTGGTGTTAGCCCCTGTCGCTCTGTTGGTTTGCGAGCTGCCTGCAGAGCACTAATTTTGACTTTTCTGGTATGAGGACCAAACCAAAGCAAGCAAAGCCGAAATCTGTTCTCAGGGGTTTGGTTTCTCTTTGCATGAGGACCAGCATGAGGCTTGCACCACCTGCCTGGGAATTGGCCATGCTAAGAGAGTGTTGACTGAGCCCGAAGCGTGTGCATTTTGTTACCAGCTCTGGTGCTCAACCCTGGGGAAACTGCCACACGGCATGACTCTCTCCTCTCTGAATCTGCGGCCCTGGGTTCATCCGGATCCGAAGGCAAGGAGTATTTGGTCAACATCCCCACAATTAGTTGGGTGGACCACATGGAGCATTGGATAGGTTAGTAGAAGGTGGTCACAGACTGTGGAGATATGGGATTGCCACTGGCTGCAGAAGCTCATCTCGATATCTCTTTGCATTGAGATTCCCTCCAATAATGACAAGCCTGACTGTCAGCATCTGGGGTACTAAAGGCTAAAAGCAAGAGTCAATAGTAGAATATGCTGTTTGGAACTGGCAAAGAATATTTGGCAACCTGTTCATGGGTGCAACCCACATACTCAACTCTGCTGTTCAACCCACAAATGCATTTTCTTTACAAATGTGGCTCCGTTTACGGAGAAATCAACAGGCTTTCCAATAGTATGAGATTTATTGCAAAGAAGCATTGTTACAATAAAGAAATAATTGACCAAACACAAATTTCCTTACTTTTTGTGCTAGGTTCAGTTGCAAAATATTTCTCCAGCTGTTTCGTTTTAGTACCGCTTACTTATGTACACGTCCTTTGTCGACCCTATCTCAACTTTTGTGTTTTGTCTTGCGTCAATGAAATTCAAAATGAGCTAATATTTTTCATGAAATAATACAAATGTCTCAATTTAAACATCTGATATGCTTCCTGTGTTCTATTCTGAATAAAATCTGGGTTTATGAGATTTGCAAATGGACATTTTACACAGCGTAACAACTTTTCTAGAATTTGAGGTGTAAAATTAGTTCAAAATAAAATAAAATTTAAAGATTAAAAGAAATGTTGCACCTTCTTGCACTTTATGACTTGTTTATGTTTTGAGGTGCCAAAATACTGCCAAACATTACCAATCATATCCTTTCAACAGAGAAATACTCTCATGTTGAAGTTAACAGTCTGTCCATATTTTATGTCAGCACAATATAAAATTTCCAGAACTGTTTGTACTTCATCATTTTGTGATTGCTATCCTTAGTGGCACTGAAGCCGGAGCTTGTCAAACTATCATTTACCATCAACCAAACAGGAATGTCCAAAACTCCACTAATTTCCACTTCGGAAAACTAAACAACTACAGTCACATAAAAATCCCATCCCTATATTGCTACAGTTGCATAAAAATATCACTCACTCCGGACCACAATCTCTAAAACAATATTATGATGGAAAGTTAGCAACACTGCTCTGTCTAATTTCGAGACGTCAAAGTGATGATTTTTAAGGTGACATTTTCCATTTCCAATAGCTCCCAAGTTGTTTCTATCACGAATAACAGCACTGTTCATATTCTTTTTTTTTCAAAGCCCTCCATTTCAAAAAGTATATTCAGTCATATACCTCTCACTTAAGGAAATTCAAACATCACGTCTGTCAGATGTTTTGCAGAGCGGACGAAAAAAAGCAGTATTTGTCTGAGGAGTCATAACAGCAGATGTTAAAGTGATCCGTGTGCTGACCAGGGATGGAAACAATATTTATTTGTCCTTTGTAGCTAGCTGCAGTCCGATGCCTTTATTAGGCATCTGTCCTTAAGAATAGCGACATTCCTTTTGGCCTCTCCCAGATCTGGGAAAAGCCAAACAGGATCTTCACACATACAGCAGAAAGACCAAAAAGGTTTTTTTGTTAAAGATCCCTTTTTTTTAGTCATGGGACATTTCCTGTGTTGATATAAACTTTGCCATGACATCCGCTCCATCTTTACCTTTTTGAGTTAAGTTAAAAGAACCAGAAGTAGACCATACTCGAGCGATGACTGAGTCAATTTAAGCATTTCTGTTGCTGTTAGTTTTGAAATCCATTCAGTTGCTACTAAAATTAAGTCTAAGCACCTACAGGTTTCAGTTAACCTTTCTACCTGCCAGCTTCCACATATCTCTTTGTTTGACTGCCATGCTGAAAAAACTCGTTTATACCTGCAGTTTTCTTTAATTGAAAAGTGCTTAAATTGAAGCTGTGCAAAATGCACATGTAGTGGTTTGACGCTGTAGTGTAAAGGATACTTCCAGGCTGTGTATTTAAACCATAATTTCCATTTATGCAGATGATAGATTGTTGTGTGGACATAGCTCTTCTCCAAGACAAGCCAGGCATAAATTACAGTAAAGCATTTACTTTTAATGTCGAGCACTGACCTCAAACTTGCGCTTAATGGTAAGACAAAATGTCTCATTTTCATGAGGAAGTGTTATAATATTTAAACTGGGGCAATAAGGAATGAATGACTCATCACATCTTTCTTGAACTGTTATATAACTCCAGATTAGATCAAGAAATGAATATGCACTTTGGTATCGTAAACTGGAAAGTAGGCAGCTAAATTAGTGTGTCTTAATGATCCTGGAAAACAAAGACAAAACTGACTCAAAGAAATAATGCTGAAGGCTGAGATAGGAGTCAAGGGATTGAGGTCTGGAACAGGCTTTGGACAGGGTTATGTAAAGCAGCATTTGTCTTGAGGTCAGTCATTCTACTCTCTTTTTTTAAGAACAGATGAAATACTGCAAAGGTCATGTGACGTTATCCTTCGATTCTTGGAAAAAGTAAGACCTCCGGCCTCCGCGCTAGACCACACCAGAGGACCTCGACTCTTATCTGTTTCAGTCAAACCCCCTTTCATCCAGAGCATCTGTCGAACGTCTGCTTCTGCAAAACTACCTGAGACAGACTCCATGCTGCATGAGAAGTCAACAAAGAGGCGAGACAGATAAGTGTACCTTTACACAAACTCTCTTTTACAATTACTGAAACAACATTACTCAGCGGTGACTCAATGAGGTCTTTTTTTCACGAAGGTATCAGCGCCAAGTTGGCAGAATAAGCACTGTGTTACTCAGACCACAACTGCTGTGATTAATCAGTGGACAAGCATCTAATAGGCAAAAAAAAAAAGAAACTAAACAAACAAACCAATACCACACTTACTTCCGATTGTTCTTGTTACCATGTGAAATCGCATAATTGATATTATTCACGATATATTCCTGTTAATATAGCTGCTACCACCATTATCAATATGAAAAGGCTACATGCAAAGACTTTCTGATCACTGATGCTGCGTATTCGATAGCCTCTTTACTCAAAAGCAGTTTAACAAAAACCTGCCTGATTTGAATCCAACTTCCCTGTTCTCACCCTTGCAACAACAGCAACAAAAATGCCATGGCACATGGCAAGCACACAGACACACATTACACCCCTTCAGCTTGAGGTTGTTTGTGTTGCTGAGGTCTACAGTAGCAGGACTCATGTACTGAGGCTGTGGCACTGGCTGGGAAACATGAGAGCCCCTCAGGAGGAAAATGGGATTCTAATAAATCCTTCAGCTGAGGGAGCGGGAGCTCTATAAAAACTGCCCTCCATTTAAAACACTCAGCTGTCATGGCTTGTCTTTGTACTCAGCACTATGAGTGATCGCACCGTCAGCCTCCATACTGCTGGAGAAATTCTTGGGGATTTTAAATGTCTGTTTGTTTAGGCACTTTGTTTTGGCACAGAGGGTTCTTATATAATTCCATGTGGTAGACTTTAGGAAATTATGTTCACTTTCTTGTCATATATATATATATATATTAAAACATTTTAACAATATAGAATTTGCAGCCGCATCACAGTTACATAAGCATCAGCATTTGCATACAAG
>VUQJ01037780.1:0-12065 GCA_015108635.1 Andinoacara biseriatus
TTTGCCTCTCCTTTTTTTTTTTTGATGAAGGAAAATTAAAAAGCTACTGGAAATTGGATATTTCCATCAAAGGGATGGAGAGGGTAGGCAATAATACTCAAGTAGACAGAGCGATTCAAAAATTTCTCAGTTGCTACTAAGGGGCCCAGAGTGTGTCAGAAAATATCCCCAACACCATTACACCACCAGAAGCAGCCTGAAGCACTGATACAAGGCAGAACGGATCCATGCTCTCACCGGGTTTACGCCACATTCTGGCCCTACCACAGGGATGTTACAGCAAAAATTGGGGCTCATCAAACCAGGCAATGCTTTTTTTCCAATATTGTGCTGTCCAATTTTGTTGAGCCCTTGAGAATTGTACCCTCAGTTTGCTGTTCTTGGCTGACAGGAGTGGCACCCATTGTGCTCTTCTGCTGCTGCAGCCCATCTGCTTCAGTGTTTGACGTGTTGTGTTTTCAGAGATATTCTTTTGCATAACTTGGTTGTTACAAGTGATTATTTGAGTCACTGTTATATTCCCATCAGCTTGAAGCAGTCTGTTCAGCCTCCTCTGACCTCTGGAACCAAGCATTGGATATTTTCTGCTTTTCTGACTCTTCTCTCTAAACCCTAGAGATGGTTGCATTGGAAAATCCCAGCAGGTCCATTTCAGCTGGTTGTCCTGACCATGTCTGCATGACTTAACACACTGAGTTGCTGCCATGTGATTTTCTGATTAGATATTTACATTAAAGAGCCATTAAAAAGGTGTAAGTAGTAAAGTGGTCAGTGAGCTCAGGCTTTCCTTCCCTTTTATTTTTGGTGTTCCAGTCCTTCAGTAGACTTTCTAAGACCTTAAGATAACAGAGTAAATCTGGTTCTTGATGCTGGGCACACATTAACCCATTCAAACAGCGCCATTTACTAATCAAATATACTTAAAGGGGGGGTTTCCTTTGGGTTCTTTGGGTTGCAGGGTTTCTCCTCCATGGATGGAGTTTGTTCTGGCCCATCCTGTGAATAGATTAGGATCAGGTTACCTCACACCTGAGCACCTTCGGCTCTTTAGCATTTTCTGTGTTAGCAGGTTCTGTGATGCAGCATGATGGCGTGAATTGTGATATATTGGCTGCAATCGGGCTCTGAAATGTCTTTTGTGAAGCGCTGGGGCTATTATGGTGGCAGATTAATGGACGTAACAATAGCATGTGGGTGCAAGGGTGTGATTGTAATCTTTCTAATCTGTTCCATAGAGACCTTAAAAATCATAGCAATGGGGACAGCAGCTAAGAAATTGTGCTAAAATAAAGACTTCACCTTTGAATCACGTGTAAATATTTTTAGCACTGATTAAAAAGTCTATTCATTGGTAAGTGTAAAAGCTTCCATCGCTTCCTTCCTGTCTAAATGCCTCTGTTTTGTCTTGGTGCTGCCTTTTGGATGAGACCGAGAAAAGAGCCTTTCCCTCAAAATGAGGGACGTTATTTACATGGAAAGAGACACAGAGAGGTATCGCACACGGCCACTGAGGAGGTCAAGTGCTCCTCTCTCTCACTCCCTTTCCCTGCTCTCTATAAATGTTTCACGCTATTGTGCTCCACATTGCTCAATAGCTGCCACAGGGCCTCTTCACCACGTAATGACACCATGATCCCGAGTGACGGTAGGAAGAGGGGGCCTGCTAACCGGGCGGATCGTACAGTTTCATTAGCCTCTGAACCGCCGAGGAGCTCATAAAAGGTTGGGACTGTCGCTTGGAACGGGGGGCTGTTAGCGCCTCGCGGGCGCCCAGCAGCGTTTGCATAATTACAGCTCTTAACACTGGGAAAATTAGCACCCTGCTCGTGCCAGCCAGCACCCTGCCAGATCACGGTGGCACTGCCCTGATGTATCTTATAGCTCGTTAATTGTCGGATAATGGAGATGTCGAAGTCCAAGAGAAAAAAAATAGAACGTTTTACTCTGGAAAAAGAGCTAAAATTTTTAAAGAAATAAAGAACACAGAGTGTAGCCTGTAGTTGAGGAATATCTTTAAAGGAAAGGTAGGAAAGCAGACACTAGAGACAACTAGAATAAAAAAAACTAATTTATGAAGTTTTCCATTTGTTGCTATCATTCCCTTGTTTCATAAATTTTCATCAGATAACATTTTGCCGAAATATCTGTTGATTTTATCATCCCTGATGTATCTTTTTAGAGCTACAACATATGTGTGCACTTACTCTTCCACCATTCTCTTAAGATATACAAAAGGATGAACACAAACGACCAAAAACATCTCGATGTCTGACAGCTGAGCATTGGCAGCTCTGTCATTTCCCGCCTTTCTATCTCTTTGATTTCCAAAGATAAACAAAAGCTAGCAAAGTGAGCAAAAACGCTGCCTTTCATGTAAGTTGCTGCTTAGACTGGATCAAGTTATTACTTCTGCTTTGTTGCTGCAGGTGCAGTTGTTCTATTTGAGCACTGCGGTGCATGCCTTGATCATTTTTATGACTATCAGAGGTTGGTGCATTGATGTTTGTTTCAAAGTGTCTGTTGTTTATTTTGGGGCCTCTGTCTATGTAAGATCAATTTGAACAAAAAAACCCACCACCATTAACTAAGAAATGCATGTGCCCAGAGTACAGTACTGTGCAAAAGCCCTCGTTTATTCATATTCTATTAAGAAAATGGGTGCAAGGAAAAGGTCGGCAATAGCAGAACTGCTCAGCATTATATTACCCGAGGAAGTCAGATCATTTACAAATGCATTATCTCTTACACGCCATATTTTTAGGGTAATATATGACATCTAAAATATTACCTTTTATTATAACGTAATTTATTGTCTTCGAAGTTCTACAGCCTGAAGTAGCAGCATCATTTATCCAGAACTGTTGTTGCTGTATCTCCCCTTTTTAAATGCTGGCTAATTGTCCAGGGTATACCCCGCTTCTTGCCCAAAGTCAGCAGTGAATAAACCCCTGCTCCCCCATGACCCTACATAAATAAGTGGCTAGGAAAATGGACAGATGTCAGTACCAATGGAATTTCTATTAAAATTACAAAGTCATGTATTATAAGAACTATTTATGTGAAGTAACAGAAATTAATGTGTTACAATTTGGGTAAATGGCATGATCCGACCACTCACAGAGCTTAATCTGATTAACGTGTGTGAGAGAGAGAGAGCTAATGGAAAACACTTTTCAACCGTTAATTGTGATTAAACGTTTGGTATCTGAGAACAATTTTGGTTAATGGAGGTGCTTTTGAATAAAGAGTGCACATTAGAATTCTTCTGAGCCTTGATTAGAACGTGTATTAACTTTCCACAAACACACACTCCAACATTCACTTAGCAGGCTAATGTTAAGGCTCTGTTATAGTTTGCCATCATTAATCGACCCCAACAACTCACCCAACTCGAATCCCATTGAACAGACATTTTAATCAGCCCTATACATATTACCAATAGGCATCCTCCTCCACATTCTAGCAGGTTTAGATGGGGTTCATCCCCCACTGTGATCAGTGGAGTGGACTGTGGTCAACTTATTAGTATACTGTTACATATTTTGTCTCAGAATTCCAGCTAAAGCCAAAATTTCCAATTTCCCCATTGGAGTTTACAACTGAAATGTCAGATTTTGAAATTCAAAAAGTTGTAGGAGCCCCACCACTCCGATTTAACAATCCACACAAAACAAAGCCTTTTCTTTCGTGCATTTCAAACTGTATTACTGGAATGCGTTAATCTCAGGAGTGACGTCACTCCCAGCTCTGACATCTGACGTCCTAGACAAATGGAACGCAGCATTATTTACTCCTACCTGACCTGCTCATTTTGCTGACGTGACGTCGCAAAGGAACAACTTCTCTTACAATAATTTTGTCTGTCTCATTGGAGACTGGAGTATTTTGTGATAACTAAAGTGATAAACATATTTTAAAAACCTGAACCTTCTGTTGAAATAATAAAATGAAGTATTATAATGAAATGTGTTTGGTCGATTATTTCTTTGTTGTAACAATCCTTCTTGGCAATAAATCTTATACCATTGTAAAGACTGTTTTTTTCCCCTTAAATGGTGTCACATTTGAAAGGAAAATGCATTTGTGGGTTGAGCAGCAAAGTTGAGTATGTAGGTTGCACCCAAAAACTTGCTCAACCTTCTCTGCCAATGAGAAACAGCTTATTTTGCTATTGGCTCTCTTGTTTTGTGTTTACTAGATTGTATGATTGAACTCTGAAGAAACAAGACATTTTAGCAATTTAACAATTTATCCCTTCAACAAACAGGGGCCTCAGCAGCATGTGGAAGAACCATACACAGCCACAACAGCCTGGCACCTTCTCCTTATCCTGGTGGTCACCAGTTTGGTCACGCACACTGCTGTGGGATGACATCCCATTTTTCAACCAGCAATCATCCAGGCCAATAAACCCCAATTCAATCCCATTTTATTTACATAGCATCAAATTGCAACAACAGTCACCTCAGGGTGTTTTATATTGTAAGATAAAGATTCTACAATAATGCAGAGAAAAATCCAACAATCAGGTGACCTCCTCTGAGCAAACACTCGGCGACAGTGGGAAGGAAAAACTCCTTTTTTAACAGGAAGAAACCTCCAGCAGAACCAGGCTGAGGGAGGGGTGGTCATCTGCTGCTACTGGTTAGGGTCGAAGGGAGAGAGCTTGATGAGTTTTACATATTTGGAGCCCTTTAAAAAAATGAGCCAAACTTGTAAAATCGGAAAGTCAGTATTTTGCATGTATACATACTAATACAAAAGTTATAAAGTGATTAAGAGTTTAAGTTGGGTAAGAAATAAAGGAGGTGGAATACATAAAATACATAATAAGCATCCATGAAATCCATAATGAGTCATCTACAAAATATACAGTGTCTACTGTATATATTATTTACACAGCTCCAAACATTATTTTTTTTTTAAATGCAAAGAAAAACAGGCCAAAAATAGGAACTCGGGGTTGCCGCTGTTTGACCTGGCCCCCATGGGAGCTGCATCTCCTCAGTTTGGATACTGGTCTGCCTTCAAGCCCCGAGCAAAATTGGTAGGTGGTATGACAGTCACTGCTCCTGTTCGTTACTGGGCTCCTGGCAGTCTGGTCTGCAACATTAGAAAGTCGGAGCCAGAGGAACAGAAAAGATGCACATTCCCAAACACACATGCATGCTGTACGTATTAAGGATGTACGCATGTTCACATAAACACGAATGCAGATAACCTGGCTCGCATTCAGGATCCATTTGTCCTCACCCTCCCTGCATGTGTGTGTGTGTGTGTGTGTGTGTGTGTGTGGTCGACTGCACGCCTGCTTTTTTTGTCTGCCTGATCAAAGCAGACGTGGTGCAGAGCAGAGGTCTCGGAGGTGAAATTAAAGTCTTGCTTCCTCCACGGCATGGAGGGGGGAAAGTGATTACCGCTAAATTAAAAGGTACGACCATAAAAGCGTGCCACCGCTGAACCCTCGCAATTCATCAAAATGATCCCACGGCGCGTCTTTTGCTTATCAAATTGTAAAATATTGTCCATGACAGTGGCGTAACAGGGGCGTAATTAATGCACTAAATCAATTCCGAATCACTCTGCGCAGAGTGGCCCTGCTGGGACGCCATCATTATCACAAATTATGGTGGCAGATGCATGGGGCCGAGAGGAATGGATAAAGCTCTAGCGGCGTCTTCCCCTCCTCTACAACAAGTTCATTTCATACTCTGTGACTCACTGAGTGTCAAACTGTGTGGCATTTCTCCTCACTCACACCTGTGCTACCTTATTACAAGGTGCAAATAGTTTTATTAGTAAGCGCTATTTTAAAAATTCACATCCTGAAATGATCCCTTTGGTACCGCTGACATGTGGGGTTTGATGACAAAATGCATGTCTTCATCTTCAAAGAGGTAAGTCACAGAGATGAATATATTAAAGCTTCATTTGTTTTCTTTCTTTGAAATGTGAGACGTTCAGCATTAAAATACAGCTGTTTAAAGGAGATATTTACTCCCTTCAGCTGACTGCATGAGATATGAATGGTGTATGCCCCCCAAAAAATGAAAATTTCTTATCTCATATAAAGAAAAACCTTATCTTTTGTTTTAGAGACATCTCTCATAATCCTATATAGAATGGACCAGATATTTGGCATGACTGGAATAAAACTAAAGGTGGCAATCACTGGGGTTTAAGGAGATTGAGAGTACCATTTGTTTATCCTTATGAGCACACACCATGCGCGATTTGCTACACTGCTGGCATGTAAGAGTTGTCCTCCTGTGGATTTGGATCTAGAAAATTTATACCTCCCAGAAAAGCAGACCGTACAGAAAGCGACGTGGTGACCAGAGACCTTAGGAAGTTAATGGAATTCAGCAACTTCAAGCGGCAATGGACAAAATAGCTGCTGGTGATGTAAAGTGGGCAGTTTCTGTGTAAAATTGCTACGCAAGTGATCGAGGCAATGAGAGCAAAGGACATTACTGACTAACGTATGAGCAGGTGGTGAATAAATCATGCCACAGTCATACTGGGGGGAAACAGTGGAGACTGCAGCACAACCAAAATGATTGGGCCCACGTGCAATGAATTTGTGATCTTGTCACCTTTGAGATGGGTGTTTCGAAGACGGGGATCAGGTCTGCACCCTCTGGCAGTCGGTTTCCCCCTTCAAAATTACTTTGGTGCATTAAACTAACAACTGAATAGTAGTAAGAAGGAGTCAGGCTGCTAGTTTGACTAAATGGAGTCAAGTGGGTTATTATGTGCTATCTGTTTGTGATTAAATGGAGAAAACAAATCTGTTGCTGTTTTTGTACACAAAAATTCTATTTAGTCCTTCCAGAACTTCATAGAGCTAAAACAGAAATTAATAAATTCCTCCATTAATAGTGATGTAGTTGCTGCAGGACAGTGATTTAACTGCAAAAGGACAAGGTGCTTGGCAACCTTGCTTTTGTATAGGATGTCTGTATTGGTAAATCAGACCGCACTTGTTTGCAAACTCACTGAGAGTGATTGCAGTCACTGCAATCACTCTCAGTGAGTTTGACTGCAATTGTTTGAAGACAGGTTGCCACCCACCAGGAGACTTGTGCAATTGTGTTGTGATCAAAAGTGACCGCATCGGCTTGCAATGTGAAAATATTAAATGCAATCTCCAGGCAACCGCATCCCACTGAAATAAACCAAACGTCAGCTCTTCGAGATCATCCGAGTGAGTTATATCTGTGTTTCGGTCGCCTCACTGTGATGTAATCGGCCTACGAAGGATACAGCCTCTGAATTTGGACACAGCTTGTGTGTCTGCGTGGAATTAGAATACCCATTCATAAGGTTAGCTTAATTGGGAATTCTAAATTGTAACTGCAACAGTGTGTCTAATCTGATGTGTGTTTACATTACTACAATATTATTTAGCAGTAATAAAGAAATATTTCAATTTTTGCTAGCCCCCATATACTACATTCAGGGCATAAATTTAATAAGAATAATACAACACAAAATACAATAGGTTTCCATTCTTCCACAATAGCTCATGTGTCCCACAAGCATTTCGCATATAGAGGGTGACCAAGAAAGCCAGACAATGTTTTTCCTGGTGCACTCTCTTTAAAATTTGGAAATGTAGATTGTCCTAATGAGACTCTCATAGTCATTCAGGTTAAAATGAGGCAAGGCCATGGAAAAACACATAAATAATGGAGTTTCTCTTGTCCTAGTCTTGTCTCCTACAACTTCCCCGTGAACTTTCTGAAATCCTCTGATCTCATCTGCTAACTTATGAAAAGTTACATTATGAGCACAGTCCACAAGACTGAACAATTTTGTGTCTTGCTGTGCTTGTGTAACCATTCTCTGAGATCATATGCCTTTTTGAAGGCATATGAAGTCATTGCTGCAGGATATATTATGTATGCATATTGCATTTTTATGACATTTCCTAAAGATTTCGTGACTCGCAATGCTTTATAAGATTTTTTTTTCCATCTGCATATTCTGTAGAGTGTACCCAAAAGAAGTTAAACTTCTTCAATTCTGTATAGTTTCATTGTTGATTTAGGCAGGGTGTTTGCAATATGAAGGACCACATGATGTGCATGAGAAATGCTCAGAATGTTTTGTTACTGATAGAGTAATGATAGTGGCAAAATAAGTAAGGGAGGGGGGGGCACCAAAATCATTCAAGTGTAAGAAGAAAAAAGACACAAAAAATAAAGACGTAAAGAAAATTAGAAAACCTGAATGTTTTGATTTGTTTTATTAACAGTGCCCTTGTGTACATTGCAGTAGCTGCATGTTATTATATCTACTTTTGCTCTGTACCCACCCACATTTAGGATATGCTGTCAAATTACGTACAGTACAGTGTTGTGATAAAATATTTGTCCCATTCCTGATTTTTTTTAATAACTGTCACACTTGTGTGTCTCAGATCAAAGAAATTGTAATATTAGACAAAGATAACTCAAGTAAATACAAAATGCAGTTTTTAAATGAATTTATTTATCAAGGGAATAAAGCTATCCAAACCTACCTGACCTCATGTGAACAAATAATTTCTCCCTAAACCTAATAACTGGTTGTGCTGCCCTTGGCAGAAAGACCTCAGTCAGTCCACAGACTATTTTTTTAAGTCGTAGGGATAATCTATCCTCTTGGCAGCAAGAACTGCAATCAAACCTTTGTGATAACTGGCAACGAGTCTTTCCTATCGCTGTAGAGGAATTTGGCCCACTCTTTTTTTGCAGAATTGCTTTCATTCAGCCAAAATGGAGGGTTTTCCAGCATGAACGGTGTGTTTAAGATCAAAGTTTCTCAATCTGATTTAGGTCCAGACTTTGACGAGCCCACTCCAAAACCTTAATTTTGTCTTTTTTAGCCATTCAGGGGCCATTCAGATCATTTTCCTGATGCATAACATAAGTGCTTGTGAGCTTCGGGGCACGAACTGATGGTCGGACATACTCCTTCAGGATTTTCTGGTCCAGAGTAGAATTCAGCAAAATGTCCAAGTCCTGAAGGAGCAAAGCAGCCCCAGACCATCGCACTACCACCACCATGTCTGACTGTTGGTGTGATGTTCTTTTTTCATGAAATGTTGTGTTAGTTTATGCCAGATGTAACAGGATGCAACCCTTCCAAAAATTTCTGCTTTTGTCTCGTCAGTCCATCCATCATTTTCTTCCGCTTATGCGGAGCCGGGTCACGGGGGGCAGCAGCCCAAGCAGAGAAGCCCAGACTGAGCGATTTTTTTTTTTTTTCACACAGGGACCTGGTAGGTTTGGATAGCTATTGGAGAGCTACATGTATAGCCTCAATAAATTAAACCATAATTTAAACTCTGCCTTATGTATTTATCTTTGTATAATATTAAAATGTGTTTGATCATCTAAAACATGTAAGCACGACAAATATTGGTCTTTAAATACTAAGAAAGTCTTGTATCAACATAAAACTAATTATCTTAACATCGTCATTTGCATGAACCAGCTATAGGTTCACTGCTACCACCAGCTGGACAGACACTAATGAAATGTGGGATGCACTTTGCTTTAGATACCATCGTTTGGCACTTTTAGGATAAGTGTGCTGTTATGTGTACAGGGTCTTGTCATTTTTCACACATCTGCTGTCATAGTAGGCAGTACCTGAATGTGCACATGAGCACTAATAACCTCAAATGTGGGCACAGGGACAGATCCAGATTGCTGTACCTTAATATCAATCCGCTACAGCTGTCCTCTTATGCATCCTAATTCAACTTGGTGACATGTAGCTGTGGAGGTTTAAAGTCTCTTCCAGTGCAGTCTTAACAGACAGAGCAGTCGCAGCCATGATGCCGATGTGACCATTTAGAGCACCCGGCCTTCCCCCTGGTCTCCTTTGCAGATATTAGAAATGCATCTTAGCCTTGGATTAATTTATGAATGTGTGTAAATTGTTTCTTCCAATGCCTTTTTAATAACGTACTCTCTGAGAAAATAAACCCAGCATCGCGCTGCTGCCGCGTTGAGCTGAAGCAACAGATTGGGTTCCTCAGTGACATTCACACTGTGTGCGAGCGTGAGCATGTATCGGTGCGCCTTACGATATGTGTGCATTATGTGACTCGTGATGTCTTTGTGCTCTTGCCTTTGCGTTTTAATCTCTCTGTGTGTTTTAGTTAGGAGTGATTGAGCTGTTTACTCCCAGTCCTGACATTGTGAAGTCTTACAAACTGGCTGAGGAAAAAAAAAAACTGTATCATGGAAAACTACATTTCACCAGATTCAATGTTGTGTACACAAATATCCTGAGATTATATCAACATGAAAATTATTAATCGGCCGCTACATACAATATTAACTGTTGAGCCTGGTGAAAAGTGCCTCCTGTCATGTATGTGATCCATGGAATCTATGTAATATTCTTTCCTGATGAATCTGAGCTAGCGATTTCTATGAATGGACCTCCCTGCTGTGAGGCAAACCAAGCCCTCCTCAAATTGTATTCAAACTGCCGTCCAAAATTTTCATTCTAATTGCTAACACAGCCTCTATAATTCTCAAGAGGGGAACATGTAGAGAGCATGGTATACTAGAAAGAAATGGAAGAAACAAGGCTGTGATTACAGAGAAGCCAATTTTACTTTGGATTAATATTATCACCGCACTCCGAAAGGAAATGTGCAAAAATGAACGGAAAGTTTTACAAGATGGTAGTTAGACGTTAGAGGTGGCAAAAGTACAAACATTCTGTACTTAAGTAGAACTAGAAGTATTTGTGTTAAAAACTACTCTGGTTAAAGGTGAAGTACTGGTTCAACTTTTTTACTCAAGCAAAATTTAAAAAGTACAGGCTCTGAAATGTACTTAAAGTAAAGTAAAAGTAGCTCTTTGAAGGACGTTTCTACCAATTATTTTTGTGTAAATCTAACTGAACCTCATTATATATTATAGTAATAATGTAAAAGAAAATTACATGAGAATACAATGTTATTCCAATCTAAATTTTAATTCTAATAAATGTACTCGGCTTGAGTCTGTTCTGTAGAACACAAGCCGTGAAAGGTAATTTTAAAACCGCTCATCTCTGCTACACTTCTTGTAACCTGTAACTCTGACCATGAACACAGCCTCTGTGCACCACTCCAACACAGAGCTTTACTGTAAATACAGTACAGCTGACCTGTTTATCACGCACTAAACTGCAGTACATGCAATCTTTGAATTACACAAAGTTAGCATAGCTCAGTTTGTTTTGCAGTCCTCACCTTTAAATCTAACCTCTCTTCTTCCTCTTCTGTCCTCTTTCTTTCACCTTTCTCCGTCTTTGAGTGATGTTATCGCTCATTCTTTTCTGTCCCTGGAAATACAGCAGCTGTTCTTTTAGCTAGCAGACACACTGTGCAACAAACTGCAGATACTTTTTGTGCTGATATTTGCTGAGCATTTAGAAACATTGCATTTAAAATTTGCCTGCAACACGTTACTCCCTTTATGCTCGCTCCTCTTCTGTAGCGCTAGCTAAGATGCTGGAAAAACCGCAAGCACAACTTACGGACATCTGCCCTCGGCCCGGCCCACTGTAACCCCTGATTATAGCGCTATAACTAAATGCCAGTACAATTGTCTCTGTTCTTAGGCTCAGATCAGTTGAAGTTTGATGACGCAGTGACCGGAAATGCAAACTTCTCTCAGGTGCGTTAAACCTAAAGTAACACGACTGTTTTGAAAATACAAGGAGTAGAAATTACAGATATTTAAAACTGTGGTTTTAATGAATTTGCAGGCCATTACCATTTTGTTTCTCCGCTCCTTTTGACACTTATTAAGTAGAACGTGCAAAGAAGCTGAATACAGACATTCAAAGATGCAAAGGTTTTGCGTAACACAAGTTTTGCAGTTGTACGTCCGTGTCTCTATATCCAGATTTACTCTGAAGATTTTCTCAAGGCTGACATTTTCAGATTTCATATAGTGAACTATCCTGACAGAGCTTTGACAGATTGATATGCAATTTGGTGCAGCCATTCATTGCACTCTTGGGATGGGATTTAATAACTCTGGTAGCCCTCTGACATTTCATCTATT
>VUQJ01037784.1:0-12249 GCA_015108635.1 Andinoacara biseriatus
GTTATAACTGTGAATGATGGTGTTTTAAGAGCCTTCTTGCCTGTTTGAGGCTGATTAGTGATGGAAAGTGGAGCATGGCAAATGTCCAGTTACACATAACCTTTTCTGTATAGGCTATATTGCAAAATGTTAATTAAATAGTTTGATAGAAAAATGCAACAGTGACCACTGAACACTAACGCACTCCAAACAGTACCACGTTATACACTTTAGATGCAGACTTGATCAACACACAAAGGGGCATAAAAAGTACTGACCAAAGATTACTATATGTTTGGTGGAACTGTGACGCCACATCTGCAGTTTTCTTTTTGCATTATGCTTGTATGCGTAAGCTAGAAAAAAAATGCAGACAAAATAAGTTACATACTGACAAACTTGAACCTGTGAGATAGAAGCTGCAGAAAGATTAAATGAAAGCACAAAGGGAGAAATGACCAGAAACGGACAGTTTAGGAATTATTAATCTAAGTAGGATATATTAAGCCCCTCATTGAATGTTGAATGTGAGCAATGAGTGGGTGGAGCTCCTGAGAGGAGAAAAGGAAGTGGATATGATTTGCTCCTCCCCCCTCACTGGTGTGACTGTTGCACTTTACACATTCACACACACAGAGAGAAGAGGTGACCCCTCCAAACAAACAAACAAACAAACAAACAAACAAACAAACAAACAAAACAAACAAAACAAAACAAAGAAAAAACTGCTTTCTCAGACCAACATCTACAAAATTCTAAAAAAGAATCATTCAATCATGAAGTTCTTTAACACGTTCATCAGAGAAGAATTTTTTCTGGTCCTCCAGTAACATTTAATGCAGCTTGTGTCATTGTTGTCCCTGACAGTCTTATTTTCAGCTACTTGTCTTTTATCCATTTAAATGAAGAAAATTATCATAAAAATGAGGCCAAAATAGGAAATACGCCCATTTTCTTTTGGATCACATTAGTTTTGGAAAATGTCTGGCTTTTATGCAGTAACGGAAAACATAGAAAATTAAGTGAAATTATCCCCCACCCCAAAAAAACAACCCAAACCCTCCCCTCCCCTGGAAAACAAAAACAAAACAAAACACAGTTTGGAATCAGTGAACACAGTCATGCCTCCTTGTGGACACCAGGGGGCAGATCAGCTAAAAGTAATGCATGAAGGAGGACTAAGTGAGCAGCCTACTCTAGTCTGTCAGTCCTTCTAACAGAAAGCTGCATAGTTAATGAGCCCTTTAGTCACTTTCAGTTTATGTATCAAAATGAAAAATTTGAGTCACAACTTAAATACAAGTTCACTGTCTACAAGGTTTCCGGAAATCATGAAAGCAGCAGGATTTGTAGATGTCACACACTGTGATAACTTTTTAATATTAAGGGGAGAAAAGTGTCACGTTTTTATCTCAGGGTGTTGTCTGAAGTAGTAACCAGTCTCACTGTGTGCCTGCTGTGTGGAAATATGATAATGGAGCACAATCTATTCTCATAGCAGTGCTTTATATCCTGGATTATGTAAATTAGTCTCACACCTTTCAGCATGCTCTGAAAGACTAGTGTTTGCTTGCTCAAGCCTAATTTTATTAGCGAGTGGCTGCAGGCAGTTACAAGAGAATTGGAAGAAAGACCAACACCACTACCTGTGGAATTGCACGCTAGGAAATATGAATCTAATGAACTTAAAATGACATTACCAATCGATCACAAAAGCACACAGCATCATTACTGGCAAGGCAGAGGCATAGCTAATTAATTTCAATAGTTTATTAAACAAAACCCATTCATTTTCTTCTGCTTTGTGCTGAGAGTAGTGATCCTACTCACTATCATTGCCAAACACAGTCACCAAGAGAAATAACCAATCAGGATCATACTAACGCAGAACGAGAGCCACCAAATGTGCCCTAACAGTTAGCCTAAACACAGTAAATCAATTTTCCACATTCCTGGAACCACCACTGCCATATTTAACCAGAACAAGAAGTCAGTAGAGACTGAACAATGGGCTACAGGTTCCCTTTATAATCAAGGTCTGATTGACAAAATAATGCTGCATTCAAAATCTGCTATTTTGGTGAGGAACATTTTTTCACTAGGAATTCCCCACTGCAGGTGGATAAATGAAAGACAGAAAAGCTAAAAATATTAGTCTCACTCATATCACTACCATCTAACATCTGGCATAATATTGCAACCTTTTTTATCTTGGTCTTGCTTACCTAATATAATTATAAAGTGTACAACACACACACTCTAACTGTTTAAATCATAAACCTGTGAGGAAACAGAAAAACTGCTGCTATTAAAAAAGGGGACAAATAAAGGGGTTCTTCCACCATGGGGAATACATGAATATACAGATGTGCACATGGTATGCACTCAGGCGTCCCTTGTGGAACGAGGTGTGCTATAAACTAAGTCTGGACTGACAGGCTATTAAGAGGGCTGCACATTAGGGTATAAATCAGCTCATACTGCAGTGGATAAATCTTCACTTGACCTACTAGATATTACCTCATACAACATAAAAGCAAATCCACTTACGTCAATCAAAATGATTAGTCATGGGAAAACATATTGGTAATATTGTACATAAATGCCACAATTTTTTGAGGCCACTAAATCAAGTGCAATTAAAATTGCCCCAAAGCATCACTAAAGAAAGTCAGAATAACCTTACACACATTCTAAGATTGGATGAGCCACAGCTGGACAATTTAACTGGAACATTGGTTGTGTGGATGGGTTAAATTAAACTTAAGAAAAGCTAAGTTTAATACATAGAAATCAATGGGAATACACCATCAGTTACTTCACCTCACTGCTGTCCTTAGCTGACTTTCCGGAACCCAGTCTAGTGGGTCGTCCACAGGGAGCATTACACGTCTCCTGATATATGTCTGGGAGGGGAATCAAATCACTGACTGTGCATCACTTTAGTGCTTAGAGTATTGGAGAGGGAGAGGGAGGAACACATGAGAAAATGTGTGGGAAATGAAATTCAAGAGGGGCAAATAATAGAGAGGGGAAGGAAGACTTACTCAAGAAGCAGTGATCAGAGCAGAAGTGCAAGACGATGTGAGGAGAAACAAACCACTTACTAGGAGGAGTGCTGAATGGTACTGATTCAGAGAAATGTTTGTACTTGTCCTACTCTCTGATGAACTACGAGTTGAGGGCCTTTTGCTCTCCTCTCTCTCTCTCTGCCTCACTTCCTTCCTTGCTGGTTTTATAAATAGGCCACTTTGCTTTCTCAGTAATCCACAGAGAGCATAAGATTCACTTAAGGAGAAAAGCGGGACACAAAAACCATTTAGGAGGTGAGGGCTGATATACCTTATGTAATGGACATGAGAGCAGCTGCTCCAGTAGTGCTTTCATCGATGCATAGAGTATATTGCAGTTATTGTTATTATTTTTTTCTTTTCTTTCTTTCTCATAAAGATTGAGTATTTTTGCTTTAAAAGCACCAAACAAAAATACCGGTTACATATGTGTCCATACAGTCAGGTGTTCATCTATAATCATGTCAACAGGTGCTGATTTCAGCATTATTTCCTGTGTCTTCTGGGGCTGTGAAAATTTAAGGATCATTAAAAGACAACGTGATGTAAATTCACGTGAGAAAAACACAACAGTAGCTTGAGGTTAGCATAAATATGTTATTATTGATATTATCATTAAGACCAGTAAAATTCATAATAGCTTTATAATATACATTTATTTTATGTTGAAAGTATCTCTGTATAGATATCCTCTACTGTTAATGTTCATAGGACATGTTAAGGGCATTGCAAACATTCAAATCCATATTTCTTTGAGTGTAACAATGTACAACTTGCTTCTTGGTTCAGTCTTTTGCATACAATAGCAGAGAAAACAATCCGTGTACATATAGTGATCATAGATGACTATAGACAGCAATACAGTCAAGGAGCTGAGGATTATCTTACATTTCATTCACACATGTTTTTGGCTGGCAAATGTTTGACGAAGACAGAGTAAGTGGGAATGGTTTTCTGAGAGTAACTATATATTAAGACAGTATTGACAGAATTTCTTTGACCAAGGGCTGCACCGTTTGCATCAAACCTCAGTCCATCCACTTGTGAGGCTCAAAGGCAGCTAATTATGATATTCAAATATAAAAACATGGTGAAAAACAACAGATCAATTTTACAATTTTTGACAACACAAATAAGTTCGAGTCACGGGATCCTTCAGCAAGCACACATCTCGATTCTCTGTTACACAGGAACCTATACATGGCAGAATCTAAATCTAAAATTTTAAAGCTGAGCATTAGGCGCTTGACAACATCATTAAAGCAACGCTAACTCTTAGACACTTTAACATGGCTACAGTCGTGTAAACCCCATAATCGGCAGGTTTAAATCAGCTGTGGCAGTGAAGTTTGATCAAGCCACAGAAGTGTCTGTCCTAAGGGCAAACTTGTCCATAAGGTTACCGCTCACAGGCAGTTTGTGTGTACACGTGTGTACACTGGCTTTATGTTTCAAAATGCCCAGTGTTTGCATCTGTGTGTGTGTAAGTGTGTGTGTATAAATGTCCACTTGTGTAGTGCAGTACAGCAAAGATGTGTTATCCATGGTTTAGATCCTGATGTGCCATCCTCTTGGCTTCTCTGACAGAGTGTGTTGTCTTAACTATGTCATTTCAGTTGTTGTACACTTGCTAACAAGAGCAGCAGAGACAGCAATCTAGGTCAAGCTTAAAGTGACATACATACACAGGTGTTCCTGTACACAAGTACAGTTTAGAGTAATACAAATATGCATCAGAAAAAAATGAGGAGGAGAGTTGCGGCAGTGTTATCTTATTTTAATTATTACACTTCCCTTCCCAGACTTTTCTCTGCTTCCTTCTATTTCCTCTCTTCGGTTTCCATTAATTTGCCTTGCCAGACACTGCAGCTTATCTCATAAGCTAAAGCATTACATCACCTCATACCCATAGACTTCATCTCAACTGAGTGTTTTCTTTGTTTAATATACTATATGCATGTGTTTAATATATACAGTACATAGGCTGTAAACATCGTGCTAAGATTTGATACACCGAATGACAGAGATTACACAGAGCACCTTTAGCATTCCTGCCTGGAATCAAGAAGAGCATCGTTTTAGTAAACTGCTAAGAAAGGTCTTAATTTCTCTCACACTCCCTTTGTGTCTGAGTCTATTTATCTCTCTTGAGCTCTCTCACGCATACATGCACAGAAAATGCTACACACCAAGGTTGTTGGACATATACATTAGAGATGGCAGCACTCAGACGTATCCTTGGAGCGTTATGATTACACTTGGGTAAGCAAAAACTCCAACTGACCAGCGATGAATCTCACTGAGCTGGCAGCAGATGGCAGCTGATTTTGTACTTTCGTGATACATAGTTACTAGGTTGTGACTGCAATAGCCTATAAATACTAGAAAAGTGAAGAGCTTGGGATGTAGTTCGCATCCACAGGGTGCATCATAGTTTGATATCACTTTCATCTCATGCTGTGTTTTCTGAATCTCTCAAACTGTCACTGTTTCCTCAAATCTGCCGTTACTCCCTGAATCCTAGAGATAGCTAATAAGTCACCGCGTGAACACATGATCTTCTATAGTTTAGCACTTCACATGGATTGTGACACAACTGCCAATACCTTTAGAGACACGAGCAACTAATTAAGTCAGTTTTCTTTTCATTTTTTCGTTAAATATTATTCATATTAATGCATGCAGCAATAATTATTTTTGAGGACATGCAGCTCTGTGAAAGCAGAATGGCATCTCTTTGAAAAAAAAAAAAAAAGGACATGAAGTTAGAAATGAGCCCTGCTTATGTTGGGTCAGTGGAATGATTCCTGAAATTGCATGAGTACAACAAAGGAAAAATACAAGATGCATTATATCAGATGATGGCACACAATAAAAAACATTTTTGTTGTTTTTAACTTCCTGAGAAAGACAAACTTTCCTTTTTGATGTCTTCCTTAGAGGGTAAAAGTCATTAAAAACTAATGTTGTATAGCAGTTTGATGAAGATAGATTAGTCACTTTTAATGGCTAGTTGCTAAAGATGTCATAAGCAGATTTAGTGTAAACTTAAATGCTGTCACTGCTTCTCATCGTTGAACTAGCAATCCTCAATTATATGAATCTGGTATTGCTGAACCTTAAACATCACACATGTACATTTTAGTTGTTCATGGGTCCAAAACTCTGTGGACAGAACTGTCTGATGAAAACACAAATGTCAGCAATTATCTAAATTATCTATTGCTACACACATGGATTGCTTTGAAGTCAAGAACAGCAACATTTATTTTGGACAGTGGTGTCAAGCTGAACCATTTTCGCTGTTCGCCTTTGTCATGACCTAAACGGTGTATTTAAAGGTACAGCAAAGAGGACGGATACTCTCACTCAGAACACTAAAAATTTTTTTAGTGTACTTAATCAATATGAAAACCATACAAATATAAGACCACAATATATTAAACGTATTGCTTAAAAAAAAAACACTAATAAGGAGAATACATTAAGACACTCATTCTGTTCAGACATTTCTGCTGCTCACCTGCTAGTCTGCACTGATTAGAGGCAACAGAAAAAGGCTGGCAAGAGTCTGCATCCTATATAGAGGTTGCAAATCTACTTGAACATCATCAAGAAGAAATGGCAGGAACAGAAGGTGTGCTATCGCTGTCCAGAATTACAGCAAAGCACTGCTTTAGGCTATCTGTTGGTCTCTACTTATCTCTGCTAGCTTGTATTAGACAAGAAGTAGTAAAAGCCAAAGGAATGAATGTGCACACAGTCAAAAGTGTATTAGTATTGCACTGTCTCTTGTTCTCTGTTTTCTTAATTCAGTGTTCCCCTGACAGAACAGCTGTGATCTTGTTGAAATTATCTTTCCCTGTATCTGGACCTTGGCAGTTAGAGCAGCAAATTAAAGCCGCCCATGAATGCTGTTCGAATGGCCTGTTTTAATTAGTTAATAAGTTATGAATAAAACAGTGACTCATCTGTAATATTGTGATATTGGTATCATGCAGTCTCTCTGCAGCAAACTAGTGGTCCCTTTATGTTGTTAATATTGATTATTATGGTTAGGCTACAATTTGGCTACTGTTGCAAGCAGGATGACTACTGTCACAGGTAAGACTAACTCCATGCAGATGCTTACAATGTCTTAAATATGACAGCTGACACTTCTATAGTATGCATATGATATGGGAAAGGATGTGGTCTTCTCCACTGACCCTTTCTCCATGTTATTCTCACTGATCTGCTCTGTATTCCTATACTGGACCCCACATGTTTGTCAGCACAGGGAACCTTCATCTTCCCACTACAATTATTGTAGATCCCAGCAGAAGTTAATCTAACTAATCTAAGCTCACATTATACATCTGTACGCATCTTAGTGATGTTTACATAGTTAGTGTTGGCCAAGGTGCAGTTTCCTGTTTTCCTGGCCTCTGATCTGAAGTCCTCCATGCTGTGGTTCACTGCCTCCTGGATTTCCACATAGTCAGACTTACTGATAGTGGATCCACTGCCGCTCCGACCGCTCTTCTTCAGATCGTCAGCTGAGCCGGCTTTAGGCACACTTGGGATATTCAGATACTGTGCCTGTTCCTCACCTTCTGTCTCTCTGTGGTAGAAGTAGTTGAAGTTGGATACAATAACAGGTACGGGCAATGCAATAGTCAGCACACCGGCAATTGCACAGAGAGACCCCACAATCTTCCCTCCAATAGTTGTTGGGACCATGTCTCCATAGCCTACTGTTGTCATGGAAACCACTGCCCACCAAAAGGCCTCTGGGATGCTGCTGAACTGGGACTGTGGCTCGTCTGCTTCTGCGAAGTAGACCGCACTAGAGAAGAGGATAACACCAATGAACAGGAAGAAGATGAGGAGGCCCAGCTCACGCATACTGGCCTTCAGAGTCTGTCCTAAAATCTGGAGCCCCTTGGAATGACGTGAGAGTTTGAAGATACGAAACACCCTAACGAGACGAATGACACGGAGAATAGCCAAAGACATAGCCTGCTGACCTGCCTGGCCGTCCTCTGGCCGCTCTGCTAATTCTGTGCCCAGGGTGATGAAGTACGGGATGATTGCCACAATATCAATGATGTTCATGATGTTGCCAAAAAATCCAGTTTTGCTGGGACAGGCAAAGAACCTCACTAGGAACTCAAAAGAGAACCAGATGATGCAAAGGGTCTCAACAATGAAGAAAGGGTCTGTAAAATAAAAGCTTGCAGATGGAGAGGTGACGTTGTATGGGTTCTGAAATCGATTAAACATCTCCTCATCTTCGTTTCGTTTAAGTGGCAGTGTCTCCAGGCAGAAGCTGACAATAGAGATAAGGATCACCATGACAGAAATTATCGCAATGATCCGAGCTGGTCCTGAGCTCTCTGGATATTCAAACAGAAGCCACACCTGTCTCTGGAACTCATTCTCTGGCAGAGGCCGCTCCTCTTCCTTTATAAAACCCTCATCCTCCCTGAAGATTTCCATAGCCTCCTCACCCAATTCATAAAACCTGATCTCCTCAGAAAAGATGTCAAGAGTCACGTTAACAGGCCGGCGTAGCCTTCCTCCAGACTGGTAATAATACAGAATAGCATCAAAACTCGGTCGATTCCGATCAAAGAAGTACTCATTCCGGAGGGGATCAAAATACCTCATCCTTTTTTTGGGATCGCCCAGCAGTGTCTCTGGAAACTGGGACAGTGTCTTAAGCTGTGTCTCAAAGCGCAAGCCTGAGATGTTAATGACAACCCTCTCACAGCATTCATGATCCGGCTCTGGCTCGTAATGGTCATGCGGCTGACCCGGATGTGCGGCTGCTTCATCTGCAGGGTCGCTGGTAGCAACCGTCATGATGGAAGGAGATGGGACCTGCAGCTTTCAGACCGGGTGGGGCCACGTTGGGCCACTAGTAGATAAAGGCTCTGCACACTTGTGGGTTCAGGTACCGTGAGGCAGATTTGCCTGCTAAAGGCAACGGGACAGAAAGCAGAAGAAGGCTGTAATGTTAATGTGTTCGAAAAATACAACTTTCAACTGATAATTTAGACTTTAAGCATACATGCTCAATAACTTGTGTTCACTGGCAAACATTTACGATCCAATCATTTTGTTTTTTTGCTAAACCAACATTTTTTTGCTGATTTCAGCTGCTATTATTTCCCAGAAATGCGGTGTTATTTCAAGGCCTTGAAAGCAGAGCATTTAAAAATAATAAGCTGGTGGGGGAAGAGCCATTTGCGAGCACTGGCTCCATTGTGTCTGTGTATTAGGTTATGAGTTCTCCTTCATATGAGTACACTGCAGGATCAATATGCAGACCAGTAATACAGTATCCACTCTCACAGGGTGCAATTACAACCAACAAATCTGATTATGAGCTCAGTGCTCTACAGACTCTGAGATGAATTTCCTCTGTTATTGTGATGTTACCAACATTCCCTACCAACGCTGAAAAAGGTCTTATGTGAAATTGATCAAAATTTGTTGTTTTTCAGTAGAAAATTTTTTGGGAGATTTCTTATTTCTGACATAACACACTGCACATCTACAGGGCTGTTCATAAGCAGCTGCACAAAAGCAACAGTACTGCACAAGATGCCAGATAATCACACTTTTTAACTCAAAGACAGAGATGAATTTTGGTTTTAAAATAAACACTGTCTGAAAAATTCAAAACCCCCTACCTACCACTTCGCACTGGCACCTGTGGGGCTTGTTTACAGTGTGCCCTCTTCTGCTAAAGCGTAAGGGGCCCAACAGTGTCCGGTCCAAAGTCACTTCCCCCGGTCCAAGCAGCTCCTTGCTGTCAGTCATATATCATCCGAAGCTCTGGCGCTGCAGCAAGGCGGCAGTGGGAATGGGAGAGGGGACAAGGTGTAAGGATGCAGGAGTTACCTCCCTCGTTTCTTTGACCAGCGGATGCATGCCGTGATGGAACTACGGTACAGGTTAAAGCTGCTCGGGGGTGATGGTGGGGCAAGTGGTTTGCGTTAAAGCAATTTAAAAAAAAAATGCTGACATGAGTTAAATTTGACATGACAGTATGCAGCCGCCAGAAACAATAACAAAGATAGCCCTGTTGCCCGGTATCAACAGATTTACTGAAGAAGAGATGCTGCGAGAGGCGCTACAGACGGCATCTTAGCACCGACGCTTCAGCAGATTTAATATATTACGCGAAATCACCTGTTTGATTCCTAAACACTCCGCCATAAGTTTTTTTTTTCTTTTTCTTTTCCTGATGGGGAATGTCCGTATGAATACACCAGTGATGTACATTACTAACAAACAGAAAATGTTCACAATCCATTCCATGGACTAAGGCAGTCCTCTTATGGCGAAAAACTATCGCTCATAAATTTGAGCCAAAGCAGCCAAGTTCATGCATCGGGATATTCATACATTAAATGACAACGTTGCCGCTGACTGCAAGCGCGAGTTAGTTTGAAGGGGCAGGTGGCAGACATGCTCAAGCCATTTGCAGCCCTATCCTGTGTGGATCATGGACAGCCACAGACTCCATGCACTAAACAAAGCAGCATAGCATTATATGTCGGAGTACAGGCAGCATTATTTCAGATAGGCTAATGGCATGCAGGAATTCACCGCGATTCTCTTGTTGTGCAGACGCATGTAGCCTATTTTTTTTTTAATCCAGTTTGTCTCTTCTTAAAAGGTGTCTTGAGGTCGTTCGTCTATTTCTTCATATCTGCCCTTCTTCCCCTATTTGGCTAATCTGTCCAGCGGCTGTGTCATCTCATCGCGTCTAACTGTTTTTGAGCTGCCGGCTCTTCCCGTGTTTCTCATATTTCACCATAATTCACCATAGTTGAGATTCGTGGGCTGCAGTTAGGCATTGCAGTGCATACTAAAAGCTTCTTGCGCGCCTCGCCCCATCCCTACTGCGCTGCCCCCGACACTCCTGTCCTCACTCTTTCACATTAAAGAGGAAGCATCGCCCACCGAAGAGTGGAAACGTTTTTAAGCAAAACATGCGATGCTCACTAGAGATTAGAGAAATAAAACAAACAAACAAAAAGCTTAGAGGTAAATAATGATCCAAAAAGCAACAAAACCTTTCCGAGCCATTCAAAGTAGAATTTACAGGTTTTATACAGTCTCGAATGGCTGTGTTGACATAATTTATGGGCAAATAATGTGTGCTTAGCAAACCGAGTTGTTGATAGGCTCTTATCATTTATAGAAATGTCTTCTATACCCCTCCTTCTATACCACAGTGGCCAGACCTATTAGGCACATGCAGAACCTCTCACACACACTCACTTAGAGCCCTTGAAGCACTCAGAAAAAATATGAAATTCATATCTTTCCAATGAATATGAGTCCAATTAACTGCTGTTCCCACAGTCTTTCCTGGCTTTCTTTTAACTTCGCTTGAAACTGGGCCAGGTGGAAACCCAGATTTGTCTCCACACAGAGAGCAAGAATATAAGAGACTCCACAAATTCCCAGGAGGATCCATAAGGACTGTCCTAAAAGTTGCCTTCTCCTGTGTGTTTTCCTTGCTCTGCAATTTAGTATACCACCCAAGAAAAGGTTCAACTTTATATGCAAGACGCAGAGACCGCAGCAGAAATTCATAACAGTGCTGTGAAAAAATATTTGCCCTTCCCTGATTTCTTTTTTTCCCCATATTCGCCACACTTGCATGTTTTAGATCATCAAACAAAATTTAATATTAGACAAAAAGAACCAGAGTAAATACAAAATGCAGCTTTTAAATAATTATTTAATTTATTAAGGGAAAAAACTACCGAAACCTACCTGGACCTGTGTGAAAAAGTAATTGCCCCATTAGTTAAATCATCAATTAACTGTTATTAAAGACTCTTTCTTTTTGAAAGCTGAGTTCAGTTTCACTAGCCACCCCCAGGCCTGATTTCTGCCACACCTGGTGAATCAAGAAATCACTTAAATAGTACCTGTCTGACAAAGTGAAGTACAACATCATCAGGGTTATTATAGTTTTGGATTTTACACTATACTTTAGTTTTATTTTGTTGTAACTTTTTTCTCTAGGTCAGTTGGTTTTAATTGATTTAACTGGTTTTGCTCATTTTTATTAGTTTTTATTTTTGTTTTTTTAATGCTTAGTTTTAGTTTACTTTTCATTAGTTTTAGTTTTGACTTCCACGTCAGTGCAGTAGATTAACAGCACCTCACAGGTGGTGTATAACATCCG
>VUQJ01037790.1:0-12647 GCA_015108635.1 Andinoacara biseriatus
GTGTAAATTTGCTAAAAAAAAAAAAAAAGCAAACAAACGACAACAACGTTTCTCCACTTTTTTGAACACTTTGTTTTTAAATGACAAAAAAATCTGGCTCCTTGGAAACAAAGTATAAAGAAATTATAGTTTGCTCAAGCCTTTTTCACACTACTGTAAATATGGATCTATACACGAGTCTTGCTCTTTCATCACGCCCAGAATGTGATTAAATATGCTGTCAGTATGTGTGTTTCTTGTAAAGGTCACAACACTTCTATCAGGATGTTTCTATTAGTCTGTTTGCCCATGTAGTTCCACAGAAGCAAGCGTCGCTTTACATGAGGTTTAAAAGCCGTTTAACTCAGATGGATTCTTGCAAACAGTACCATGTTTAAAACCCAGAAGCAGCAGAACTGGGGGTTTAAAAAGCAATATAATATTGCAACTGAGTATTCCATTAGAGCTACATAAACAACCTTTAATTGAAAGCATCTTGAAAGCATCATCTGCTTAGGATGCATGTTCCTTATTCCTACTCATGTATGGATACTTGCTAAGTGTTCCTTCCTTCTTTGGCCTGTAAACAGCTGCTTGTGCTTAAGCAGTAAAATGTAAATCTTGACGCTGGCTGTTTACGTAGCCCAAGCTTCTAATCATGCAGACGTATAATTGAGTGACGCGTGGTGTCTTTATGAGAGGAGCTGCATTCAAAAGGGCAGATCCCTGTATTTATGTCTTTCTGTCTCTCTTTAAAATCAAAGTAGCTGCAATGCAGCTATTCCAACTGGTTAACTAGCTAAATGTAGCTGAAATGTTTATGTGATTCTTAATGCAAGTTGTTACAGTGTGAGAGCTAAATGCTTCACACTGCTATACTGATTTTATAGCAGTGATTTGTTAGTACTATTGTAGGGTTAGAGAATCAGGCATCAAAAGGAAATTACTTGGAATTCAAAAGGCATATTTAATAACATAATACCTCTTCTTCTTTTTTTTGGAGACATCTGTTAGAGGATTTTACTATAAAAATAAACAAGAAAAAGGACTTTCAAACAAAAAACAACCCAAAGTGATTTCACAATATGATAATTGCAATATCTAAAATAGCAACAGCAGCTCTGGATGAAGAAGCAACCGTGACTCCCTGATCAAAACTTCCTTGTGCCCTATTTACACAGGAAATTAAATCACAAACAAATAAACATGGTGCCAATTTGCTAAATTACGCACAGCTTCTTGTGAGCGACCAACCTCAGCGTACTTCTCAATATTTGAACCATCCAAGCAAGGTTTGGACCCTCTCTTGTGATCTCTGAGAGGTCGTATAATCTGGAGGTGGACTTGTTGCTCAAATTAGTGGGTAGAGAAGCGTGCCACATGTTCAGTATCCATAAATATTGACTCTGGCTTTCTAGCTGGCCGTCTCTGACCTTGGTGGGTTTCCATTTTGGGACAAACCTATTTGAAATGTGTCCCATTTTGCCACAATCTCTTTCATGCACCATGTGCACGTGCTCAGCGTAGTGCAGCAGTCGTGCTTCTGCTGTCAAACACGTGGATTGATGAAGATATTACTGGTTTCTAAATTAAAAAGGTGGCGTTGCTCTACAGTTGAGTTAGGGGTGAGTCACAGCAACAAATTGTTTCCTGGTTTTGAGCAACATCTCTGAAGATTATCTCCATGCAGACACACTACAGTCTGTTAAAACTACATCTGGCTCAAGGCAGAGGAATGTAGGCCCTGTGTCTAGCCAAGCTACTGTTAACAGCAGGTGAAAGGCTAATAGTTAGATCTGCAGTGTCATCTCGGGGCTTTGTCTGCCCCCTTACTCGTGGAATGTACGTGATGACAAGAGAAGCCTGCACCATCCACATCCACCATAACATGTGTAGACAGACACATCCAAGACAAGAAATGAGCATGTACAGCACCGTGGTGAGGACAATAAGCCATGTCTTCTTCGATTTTTTTTCCACAGGATCTATGTGTTAAAACAGCACTAACCTCGTCTCTCTCAAATAACCTCAAACATTTCCCCTTCAACACGTTCTTTATAAGTATTATGTATTGCACATTGTTCTCCCCTAAGGGAGTTTCCATAAAAAAGATACATCTATTAGAGGAAGCAAAAGTACACGTGGTGGTTTTCTGTATATTATTTTTCTGATTACAAAAGATTTCCCCAAAGCTGAATGATGAACAAAGAATACCAATAATGAAATTAGACTTTTAAATTATTATAGAATGTGTAATTTACAGATGAGAGTCTGAGTGTGTTTTATAATGCAAACCCTAACCGTCTGTTTCTTCCACAATAAACTGATTTTTTTAGCCTCATATTTATCTTTTTGCTTGCCAAAGAATAGCAGTAAATTTTGATGACATGAGAAAAGAGCTCTTAACTCAAATATAGAAAAGATGTCTCAAATCAGGGACAGTCTACCGACAGTGTGACAGTATTTGTGACTCTGAGCATTTTCAGGTGTGTTGAGTCTAAGCATAGACTGAAGGCCTCAGGGGTCGGATCAGAGACTGGTCACATTAGTCCTTACGGCTGGGACACCAGTTTAATCTGATAACAACAGTCTATAGCTAAATTATTGTTATGAGGCTGGACAGATGCTCCACGGCATTGTTTTTGACCAACCTGTGGGTCATTGTAGACTTAAAAAAAAATGCCTTGAAAAGCTCAAATATTTTGGTAATGTCAGCTGAAGATTGTGTTTAATTGCTTCACTGCTTCCTACCTGAGGTCTCTACAAATGTTCCTTTTAAAAAAAAATCTTTTTTTAACTTTGTTATCATGCCGATATGATGTTTCTTTATATGTTAGAAGGTGCACCATGAGATAAAGACAGTCTCTAAACCACAGATTCAGAAGGCCAAGGTTCCATCCATAACAAATCTAAAGCAGAGATTGTACTCCGCTGTGGATATGGACAGCTGGAGGCTCCATGCCATTGTAGCCATTGTTGTTATACTTCTGTGAAGCAGTCTGAAGTCCACCTTACAATTGCAATTTATGTAATATAAAGTCTCCAAAGATTAGTCTGCAGTCACAAAAATTTACATCCAAGTGGACTCTCACAGACAGATGCTCTAACATTCATATAAGGACCAATCCCTGAAATTTGTGGATTGGCGTCTATCTAATAGAACTGGCAATCTAGTACAAAATTAATCTACTCTTTCCTTTAGCTACAAAATATTACTAACGTATTTGACAATGTGGTCAAATCCAACATGTATACTGTCTATATGCACTAGTTTCATTTCAGTTCAGTGTGAGGGTATTCATTATTTTATGACTCTCCTCTGCTCTCTGTTTCACCATGTGTCTCCTCTGCCCTTTATCTGCTTCCCTCAATGAGCAATCTCAGAACCCACCCTTCCATTACAAGTGGACTACAAAAAGAAAGCAGAAAGCTTGCAATACCAAAAAAAAAAAGCCTATTTCTTGACTACAGATTCTGCATATTTATACGGAGAAATATCTGTTTATAGACCCTATAGCCTGTGTGTGCACCACACACAGAGTGAAGTAGAACAGGAAATGAAAGGAGAGACAGTTGAGTTTTAGTGAGTTTAGTTTAGTCAAGTTTAGTTTAGTCAAGTTTACAGGTAAAGCCTGACTATTGTCCAATATCTTCTCTGCACAGGATTTTTTTTTTTAGAGGACTCTTTCTGCCTGCTGTCCTGTTGAAACAGCACCTTCTCTTTATTCTTGACCTCCTGATTTACAAATTAAGCAGTGAGTTTTCCTCTACTGCTAAACAATCAGCGCTATGTTTCCCTTCATCTTCCAAGAGATCTTATGAGCAACGCTCACAGATCCAGTAGAAAGAGGATAAGGGAGCAGGCATGGACCAATATTGATATGGATTTTAAACCAGTAAAAGCCATTTTATGGCATAAGGGTCTATGTTCATGGGGAAACAAACAAACCTAAATAATTAATTGTGGTGAAACTAGAGAAGTTCTTAGGATGTCTCAGAAAAAGACTCCAATTTTTTTCAAGATTTTACATATGTTAAATAAATATACAGTGCTTTAGAACAGCAGAGAGCACACCTATCTTGATCTTGAATTTGATTCCATGACTTTGAAAGAATATTTACTACTATCACAAGCAAATAAATGCTTGCTAGAAAAAAATAATTGCGCCATTAGTGATGGTTGTTTTGTTAACAGTATTTGAATAAGTCAAAGTTTAACCTCTCAGGGACTCTCTCAGTAGGTTGTTAATTTGAGTTTGAGATAGCATATCTCTACCAGCCCTCTCTGGCCATGAGGGTTTCACTCTGTGATGTTGTCCTTTCAATCAGCATGTAATTGGATCAGCGGCAATATGATAAGGAATGACAAATACAGTGTCAGAGCTGCAAGATCTTCTCAAACCACCCTGGGCATCACTGATCAAGTCCTTCAACAACCTTGGCTTGGCACATTCTTCAGAACTGGCCTGACATAAACTGTGCCAAACACACACACACACACACACACACACACACACAGGCACACACAATACATATGTATGCATATCCATGCATTTAAAACACACACAAATGTTGACATGATCATTTAGTGAAACCACAAAGATGCCTAAGAAAAGAAAATGATGGACAAAGAATCAGATAAGGCCCTCTCTTTCTAATCCTCTCACTCAGGTAATTAAAGATGCTCACAGCTTGCTCTGTGAGGACTTATCCTCCGATCTACAGCAGTTTGAATGCAGCTTTTACCTGGCTTTTGGTTTAGGGCCCTAGGTTTACCAAGTGGTATTTTGGCAACAGCAGAAACTGAACTGCCAGCAGATCAACATGACAATGGCGGAAATCTTTATGAATAAATGAACTGCAGTAGAATAAAAGATTGTATCACAATCTGTCACCCACTACTGATTCTACTAAATAAATAAACAGCCGAAACAATAGTAAAGCCACGTGGATTTCAAAGAAGCTAATTAGATTCCGCACCAAAAAAAGTATAAAATTTAAAGTGCCTGGATTCAGCTATGGACACTGCCACTCGGGCAACAGCGCACACTCATGGGCCTTTCTTTATTTTAATTGCTAAGTGGATGATCCGGGATTATCCCTGATAAAATATTACAGTCCTGAAAGAAGACAAATATCTTGTGATCTCTGTGGGATTTAATCTCTTGCTATCTTGGGAAGAAATCACTCGGCTTTGGCCAAAACACAGCCACATTATCACCTAATGGATGTGAGCAGAGGAGCTCAATGGGGGCTTTTTTTTCTTTTTTTTTTTCTTTTTTTATAATGGAGATGACATAAACACCAGCGCTGTTGACTACACCTCAAAGGCTGAAAACAATGCCGCAAAATTCACCGTCACCCATCCGCGCATTCAGCAGCTAATACTAGAATAAAGTATTAGCAATTACTTTACTTTACCACTCATCCTTTTAAAGATACAACTCTAAATTCTAGACTTAGCGAAAACATTATTGCCTTCTTGGGAAATTTCTGTGGTTTAATCACTTGGCTCCTCCAGAGAACTGAAGTCTAAGACAGCAATTCTTGCAGCCAAATCTGTCACTGATATATTGATAAAGCGCTGCGAACTGGAGCGAAATGAAAGGATTAATCCAGGCAGGGGGGAAGCTTGTATAAGTCACACACGCAGGGACATTCACACAGAGTGAAGTCCAGCAGGAGAATGTGACAGTCACTTTGCAGCGTCTAATCCTTTAAAACCACAAAAGCAACAAGTTATAAACCCATTATCTGTTAGCCTTAATCCAAAAACTAAACATTTTTGATCCAGCTATTAACACCACTGGTCAAATATCTGTTTATGTAACAGCAGGTACTGTACTGCCATGTTATTGCTCTGGGTGGTCAAATTTACAGGAATATCACACCATCTAGGGACTGTAACGAGCCATCCTGGTGCGTCTGTAAAGCATTAAGAAAACAATCTCTTGCTATACTTGTGCATGGTAAAACAACAACATGGTTTTAACCGCTGTTGACTTTATTTTATTTTTTCTGTCTCTTATTTTATTTTTGTTTAATTTCAGGGACGCATAATGAGGAGAAAAAGAGAGTTTACATGCCCAAGCCTTTTAGTCATGAAAACGTTCTCAGTCTCGGGGGTAGAGGTCTGCGGGAGGTGCTTTATTGTGGACAAATGATTAACATCCCCTTGGTGACATCACTACGACAAAAAGAGTGCTGGGGGAAGAGAAGGCAACAATCAATTCAAACACTCCAGTGCGGCGCACAGAGGCGACGCGCTCTCCAACTCGCAGCAAGGACGTCCAAAAGAGCGACACTTAGCTTCGCTTATCGCGCTCTCTCTGTCAGAAAAGCTCGGTTTTAGTATTAGAGAACTTTTCGCTGGTGAAGATGTTCAGAGAAGCTTCTTCATACCTAGATCGGTTATGCCTACGCGAAGCCGTTTCCTCATAGACTTCACTTTTTTTTTTTCTTTCGGGACTGACCAAGACCTAACCCGATTCGCAGCTGGTGATAATATGTGTGAGAGGCGATCGGCGAAGGGTATGGGCTGTCTCTGGTACCCCAAGGAGAAGCAACGTGGATTAAACACGAATTAATGTGGAATTTATCGGAGCCCAAAGGTGGAACGACGACCGGACACAGCGCTTTCTCATCAGGTAAAATAAAACGCATGGATTTTCATAAACGCTTAAAGTATTCCACTGAAATAAACTCCAAATCATTTTAAATGGTTGTAAAATAACTTGTTACATAAGGAAAAGTTTACTTTCTAACTGACCCCCTGCTAGTTCTTGGTTAGTATGTGATTATAGGGTGTGTGCGTAAAAGTTAAAGCGTTCTCCTACACACGGAGAAAACTATGAAAAGAAGAAAAAAGTTGTTCCTTTGGAAGTCGTGCTGCTCAGATGATGCTTAGTTTTTTTCATGTTTTTGATGTCCTGTCCCGGGCTACATCTGGTACGCACGTCAGATCTAACACCTGCGAGCCTCTTGAAGTAATTCTATCCCTTATGATTATACACGACCGTCAAAGCCCCTGCAAACAGACGCTTGTGACACCGTCTGGATGCATCTGTTGCTGCTGTGCATACTAACCCGCTTCGCTAACTGTATTCTTTGATGCGGCTTGTGATCTGTCGGGCTACACAGACTCACATTTCTTTTTCATATCACCTCCCCTAACGTGATTTCTTATCTCCTCTAATTGGAGACTTTGTTTGATCTCTCCCTCCGCAAACCCTTTGATTTATCTTTTCTGTCAGTCCCTCTTTTTTTTTTCTTGTTCGTCTCTTTCAGAACTTCCTCACCTTGATATTTTCATGTATCGCTTCATGTTTAGACCAAACTTCTCTTTCAGCTTTGACGCGGTATGTTGCCCGTGGGGGTGTCTCTCCTTCTTTTTTTCCCCCCACTTCAAAGTGGAGAGTTGTCTTCCCTTTTAACCTGATTTCCCTCAATCGTTCCGACCGTATGGGGGGATCACACACAGTTTGGGGAATGTTGCAGTGAGGTCCCTGCGGTGTCTACCTCATGTCAATACCGCAGCGCCAGTGTATTGACAGAAACCAACTTTCTCCACAGGGACTGACTGATCATGGTCGCCGTGGTCCGCTCTCTCATGGTACTGCTGCTCGCTCAGGTGTTGCTGGAAGGTGCTACGGGACTTATCCCCGAGGTCGGCCGGAGGAAATACAGCGAATCCGGAAAGCAGACCCCAGAGCAGTCAGAGAGCTTCCTCAACGATTTTGAGCTTCGGCTTCTCAATGTGTTTGGACTGGGGCGCAGGCCGACCCCGAGTAAGCAAGCCGTGGTGCCGCAATATATGGTGGACCTTTACCGTATGCACTCAGCAAACGGAGACCACAGCACCAAACGACCCAAGAGCATGGGGAAACACGCAGAGAGAGCCGCCAGCGAGGCCAACACGATTAGAAGCTTTCACCATGAAGGTATGTATTAGTGACATACCTTTACCTGTCAGCCGGGGAGTTTCTCGGCTCTCTCAGACAGCCCAAACCTATATTTAAACATGACTCAGTGCGCCAAGACTGAACTTCAGAGCCTTCACTGTTTTATAGCGGTTTAGTCATTTACAGGTGACACGCGTCTAAGTTACTACTTCCTCTTAAATACATTTGGGTTTGTTTAAAACGCAGGAAAGCGATTTACAAACGGGCATCTTGTGCACAATTAATTAACTCTCATATATGTTGTGATGCAGCATTTAACCAAACATCCCTCCCGGGGCTGCTGTCAGAGGCTTTAAAACATCGAGGCGGTGGTATCCCTGGGGTAATTTGTTTCTTAATAATTGATGGTGTTTGCGTGGGCTCTGAAAACAGTTTTTCCAGACACGCACCACAGGAGCAGGATAAAGGGCGGTGTGCCTTTGCGCAGGTGATAGTCATCACCCTGTTACTTCAATAACACACGACATGACATTATACTAACACGCATTATGACAAAGTCATCGTGTCAGACTGAATTCTGAGTCATTTTTAACAAGGCTGAAATTAGTTCTTGGCAAAAGGGGGGAGGAGGGGATTGCGCGCCTTATTCTTTCCAAATCCCTCTTGTGCCCGTGCAGTGCGCCATTACGCATGTTCCAATAACACTATAATTGCTCACTTAGTTTACATGGTGGATACGGGCTGTTTGTTGAATTTGGTGTTACAGTTCAACTCCGTTGCACTTCAAAGATAACATATGCTGCTCAGATATATAAGACTCACAACAAAAGCCTCATAGATCCTGGATAAGGTGCACTAGTTCAACAGTTGTGCAAACGTTCACACAGTGTTACTAATAAAGTAGATTATTTTAACTTAAGAAAACCAGCTGCTGAAATGTAAACCATAATGCTGGTTTACTTATATACATAGGCTATATAGACTTTTGCTCCTGGTTATGATATTAAAATGACTTATGCATGATTAAAATGAAAAAAAAATGCAATGTTTACTGTCAAACATATAGTGATGTTTTATCTATGATTCAGCATCTATGTTCCAGTTTTTAAAGCATACAAGTTACTGTGTCCATAGGGGCTCTGCACAGAGTCCTCATACAGAGTTCTAAGTGTTTGACCGGGTAGTTTCCATCAGGGGTGAGTCAGAGGGGTGGTTGAGTGGTTGCTTGGGTGCTCTCCAGAGGCCTAGTGCAATGACACCAAGTGGCTACACTGACACACTACAAACAACCACGGCCTGGGCAGCCAGGCTGAATGACTGCCCCCAACCAACTACTGGAAACCTCTGCAACTAGCCAACACACCTTGACACCACTGGCCATTACGAATGTGCTCAGACTGTGTTTACATATGTTCCCCTGGCCCTTTCATCCTGTGCTAACAGAGCTGCCGGGTTGTTCGTCTTCCCACGTCAAGAGACACGCAATTGATGGCTGCTCCATATAATAAGCATGTATCTACAGATGTAAACTCAGCACATCAAAGCAAACAGCTCTAATCATTCATCACATCTGCTTGCTGATATTCATTTCACTAGGATAATTAGTTTCACTGCTATCAGTTTTCAAAAATAACTATTTCCCATGCCAAATAGAACATTTCCACTACTACACAGGAAGTGGCTGCCAGAGACACGTCTCTGATGAATGACCCAACATTAGCCTTTATCTTATGTTTTGGCATGTGGCACAAAAAGAAATTAGGAATGTTGATACACTCATATCTGTGGTTCACACGTTTTTGACAGGCCTCGACTTGTTCACATAGCCTAACCTCAAAGGACAGAAAAGGAGAGAGAGTGAGAATATTGTAGAACAAAACTGAGAAAGAGAGAAAGAGAAGGAGAGAGAAAGAAAAGAGGATTTGGGGCTAAGAGAACAGAGGGAAAAGGGGATTTGGGAGCTGAGGAATAAAAGAAAGAGAGGGATTGGGGACTGAAGAGGGGGAACGAGAGACAGGGGGCTTTCCCACATCAAATAAGGAGTGATGGGCCTAATTGAGGTCTTTGTGCCTCTGGAGGGAGATTTAGGATGAGATGGTGGAATTTCCTAAATGCCTCCTTTGAAAAAGCAAAGGGTTCAAAGTTTGTGTTTACTCTGCTGCACCAAACAGATTAAAAAGTGTGTCTATACATCATCTGTGATCTTCATAAAGTAAGAGTTCAAAGTTTGGGGGGCCTCAAAGAAAATTGTTGCTCTTAAAAAGACTTCTGTCATTTACTGTACACTGTAGAGGGGTATTCAAAGATCTTAAGTATATACATTTTATATATACCCAACTTTCCATTTGTCTATGATTATCTCCTCATTAACAGTAACTTAAGTTTTTGTAACTTCAGTTTCAGTTATTACATTTAATAGTCCAACATTTAAAATAAATATTTCAGAGGCGGTAACTTCTACTAATTTTCATGCAGCAATTGGCATTTATATTTTTCTCCTGGTCGTTCTCATATTTGATGAGACACATCAATCTATCAATATAGATAGAACTTTTTTCACCTGTACTTATGAAAATTGTGTGCAGCAGTCAGTTCTCACAGTGCAAATGAGCCATTTGAAGTCAGGCTGACAGGCCTGTTTGATCTTATCGATAGATGGAGGCGCGCTGCTTTCATCCTGTGACATTTAACCAGGTGAACATATGTGCATGGCACTAATGACTGTATTACATCTCCATGAGCATTTGCCTGCTATAACACTGTCATACATGCAAAGTGTGGATATATGATGTATACCTGCTACACATGAGCCTGCCACCACTCGCATAACCATGTGGCAGCTTGGCTGGATACATAAACAAGAACAACTGGATGTTATTTCTTATTCTTGCACAATGAATATTTAGATTCTTGGCATTGTCCTTATGCTACGGTTGTCTCTCTGCTTTTCTTTTCAGAGTCTATGGAGGCCCTGGCCAGCCTAAAAGGCAAAACAACACAGCAGTTCTACTTTAATCTCACATCTATTCCCAGTGAAGAGCTCATCTCTTCTGCAGAGCTACGCATTTACAGGGATCAGGTCATGGGATCTGCAAGCCCCAATGAAAGCATCATTAGTGACAGCACTCCTACCAGTGGCTTCCATCGTATCAACATTTATGAGATATTTGGTGTTCCCGCCACCAATGGCGAGGAACCTCTACTACGTATGCTGGACACTCGACTGGTGCAGGACTCTTTGACTCGCTGGGAAAGCTTTGATGTCAGCCCCGCTGTGTCTCATTGGACTTCTGGGAAAGGCCACAATCACGGCTTCTTGGTGGAGGTGATTCACCTGGAGGAAGGGGAGATGAACAGTGAGCATGCCCATATACGCAGGAGGCATGTAAGGATGAGCCGGTACCTACACCAGGACCAGGACTCGTGGCCTCAGGCTCGGCCACTGCTTGTGACATATGGCCATGACAGCCGTGGGGGCTCGGTGCTCCATACACGGGAAAAAAGGCAAGCAGCACCCCGCAAACAACGTAGGAAGAACAAGGCAAGCTGCAAGAGGCAGGCCTTGTATGTGGACTTCAGCGATGTGGGCTGGAATGAGTGGATAGTGGCACCCCCTGGCTACCATGCCTTTTATTGCCAAGGGGAATGTCCTTTCCCCCTAGCAGACCACCTCAATTCTACTAACCATGCCATTGTGCAGACGCTTGTCAACTCAGTCAACTCAAACATCCCCAGAGCCTGTTGTGTGCCCACTGACCTCAGCCCCATTTCCTTGCTCTACCTGGATGAATTTGAGAAAGTAATTCTGAAAAACTACCAAGACATGGTGGTGGAGGGATGCGGCTGCCGGTGAGAAACTGGTGGTATGGATAGAAAGAGTGAGGCAGGAGAGGCAGAAAGAGATCAGAGATTGCCATGGACACCCAGTTTCCCAATGAAGACATTTATTTATATGAAAGAAACAGAAAACAGAGCTATTGTGGAAGAAAAAGAAACTATATATGAATATATTTATGTCTACATAAAGTTGGGAAAAATAAATATTTTAATCAAAGGGATATTCCTTTACTGGTTTTGGAAATGTATTTCTGATGTACATTTTGAAATGGGTGCAATACCACATGAAGTATGCTCAGATGCTCAGATTTCTATTTTGTATTTATTTCTATTATAACCACTTTATTTGTAAATAAATATTGTGTATTTATCGTGAAAAAAAACCAAACAAACCCCGTGGTCACTCCAGTCTTGCATGATCGACTACACAATCTTCATCATGGGGCCAACATGTGTGCCAGATATTCTGACAGAAACTACCTGCCAAAACACAACACACGACAAGAAGCTTATACTCCACTGATTGCAAACCAAGCACTGAACTATTTTGGTAAGCGTAATTGGAGACCAACAACAACAGAAATTTTGAGAGCAAAGCGATAGGACCGAGTCATTAATGTAATGAAATGTAGCACGTTGTGAGGTCACAGGCAATTTACATGCCCACTGGAGGTTTAGAAAAACAGCAGAGCATGTTTTTAATGCCTTACATGTCACTGCACAGATCCTTGGGAAGACTCTCTTAAAGCTAGCGCCTATATTTATTCTGTTCCCAACCAATATTATCAAATGGAGAAGAAAAAAGTGAAACTGGAGCCCTTCTGTGGAAAATCCGACAGAGTACACGGTTTATTTACAGTGAGATTTGAGACTGTGGCAGACAGACACGTTAACAGGCCTTTAGCAAGGGGGGGGGGGGGGGGGGCGTGC
>VUQJ01037791.1:3962-14751 GCA_015108635.1 Andinoacara biseriatus
AACACATTTTCAACCCATGGTTGTTTCTCTGTTTCTATATCTTTTTCCAGTTTGATCCAGGATCTCAAGGAACGTGAGCATGAATTTCCAGATGTGAGCTCAGAGGTTTACATCTATGAGGTAATACCTGGAACAGCTGCATCCAGGTAAGAATTTTGCTACAATGCATTTAGTTAAATGTCCCTAAGCAAGTTGCACTTTGAATTTCTGCCTTGGAACTTCTGCTCATTGATGGCTTTTGGTAGCCATCAATAAGCTTCTGCCATAATTTTGACTGGATATTTGACCATTCTTCTTGACAGAATTGGTAGAGTTAATTGAAATTGGTTGGTTTCCTGGCACAGACCTGGTTTTTAAGAATAGTCCACAAATTTCCTATAATTTTCTAATCAGGGCTTTGGGAAGTCCATTCCAGAAGATGTTACCCTGCTTTATCCATTTTGATGTGTTTGGGATCATTGCCCTGTTGGAATACCCAAATATGTCCAAATTTCAACTGTCTAGTTGTTGAGTTGATGGTATGGTGCTACCACCACCATACTTGACAACTGGTACATTGTTCTTGGGTTTGAAAGCCTCACATTCTCCTCCAAACATACCACTTATCATTGTGGACAAATAGCTCAATCTTTATTTTGTTTGATCCTATCAGCATTCTTGCAGAAGGCATTTGGCTCATCCCTGTGGGCTGCTGCAAATTTCAGTTGAACTTGTCGATTTTGGAGCAGAGTCTTCCTTCTTGGTCAGCACCCTCTCAGTCTATGGCAATGTAAAACTCACTTCACTGTGGATAGTGTTGCTTGTGTTTCAGCAATTTCCAGTTCATAGCAAGCCTTGGCAAAGTGGTGGCATATCTGAATAACCTATACTTAGGTACATCTAATGGTGATTAGAAATGGCCGTTCTGGAATGGCCTTTCCAAAAAAACCTGACCTCAGCCCTATTGAAAATTTGTGGTTTATGCTTAATGCCAGGAAACTAAATTAAATAAATTCTACCAACTCTGCCCAGAAGAGTTGTCAAATATCCAGCCAGAATTATACCAGAAGCTTGCTGATTAAACATTTTAATGTAAAAGCATTGAAGGTGTTTAATCACAATGTGTTGTAATTTGGTTCTTGACTGTTCTAATTAGCATTGTCCAACATATTGCCTTGAGTTAGGACCTGGGATGGCTACTGATGTAGGGAGTGATGTATTGCCAGTCATGGAGATAAATCGGGAGCAGTTTAGAAGGTTGAAAAAGGATTAATTAATTGCTTTGGCACAAGTAGAGGAGGTTTCACTGGAGGAAGGCCTTGCTAAACATGTGATTGCTCTCTATTTAATAGAGGTTTTGCAGTTAGAAGAAATATATAGGTAGTGCAAAAGCAACACAGAGGATTAGGTGAGGAAAAAAGCAACAGCAGGTAACCGAGCTAAAGGAGAGAGAGTTATGTGAGGAAAAGGAGAAAGAGAGGGCTCACCTGGAGAGAATGGCCAAATTAGAGGTGGAAAAAGCTAAGGCAACGGAACGAAGCAGTGATTCAGTTTTAATAGAGCACACATCTTTATGCCCTCATTTGATGAAAATGCTGTAAATGTGATGTTTGAGAAAGTTTCCATAGATACTGAGTGGCCCAAAAATAAGTGGGCTTTGATGGCTCAGAGCGCACTAACAGGGAAAACTCAGAGGGCAGTAGCAGTACTCCATGCCACTGTAGGGCTGAAATACGATGCTCATGGTAGTGTTCTATGAAATTACTGTAGGCAGGATCGTGAGCTGAAGAGACAACTGGGTGAGTCTTATTTAGACATGTGGCATAGACAGAAAGTTGCTTTGGACTGGTGGATACATTGGTAAATTAATGTCAAGGAGCCAGATTGAAATTTATCTTAATGAGCATGATGTTGTAAGCCCCTAAAAGGCAGCAGAGTTCGCTGACTGTTATGAAGTAGCCTCTGGATTTAAGATGGGAGTTGGTCTTGGGAGGAAGAGAGTTACTAAGGATAGGTGTGAGGATAGTTTACCTGGACAGGGTGGAGGTAGGACTTGGTGCCCACCAATGCCAGAAAATAACTTATCAAAACAATGGCCTTGTTCTGGTGGACTAGTTCAGATCCAAAGTAGGAACTTTCCCTTTGGAGTTCCACTGTTATAGACTTGTTTTTCTCTTGGCCTGGTTTGCCCTGTTTCATTCAGTCTGACGGGGGTTCAAATTTTACATCTAGACTTGAAATCTAGAGTTGAAAATAGTGCCCAAGTATTCTTCTGCATATCGTCCACAGTCGCAGAGGGCCATAGAAAGATTTCATGGAACACTAAAGAATATGCTAAAGACCTTTGTGGAGGCTCATCTTAAGGAATGGGATCCTTTTCCTTTTATTTGTTGTTCAAGATGCTCCATCTAAATCATTGGGGTTTAGCCAATTTAAATTAGTTCTTGGACATGAAGTCAGGGGCCCATTATACTTGTTCAAAGAGAAGATTGTTGAACCTGTGGTACCTGGGTGAGATTCTGCAGCATGTTTCATCTTTTAGGGCCAAGTTAAAATCGGTTGGCTACCAGAAGACATTTGTCTGCAACTAAGGTTTGCATGAAAGCCAAGTATGATCACAAGAGAGCCTTTTGACCCAAGAGACCTAGTGTTGGTGTTGAACTCAGGTCCAAAAGGATAACTGGGGCCTGGTTTTGCTGGACCATACAAGGTCTTAAAAAAGGTTGGGGATGTATATTGCATCATTAGCACTCCTGAAAGAAGACTGAAGACAAGGTTTTGTCATGTGACTGTTCTGAAGTCATACAAAGGTCCAGTAGCAATGGTAGGCTCTGGTAGGCTTTCTCTGAACAGGTGGATGGAGCTCAGGATGGAGATCTGGTGGATCCCTCAACCGGCCCTTCTGAGGTCATTATTGCCAGATTATACTGAGTCTAGGACAGCTCTTGTGGAGTTGAAACACTTGACTGACCCCAGAGGCAGGAGATAATGAGTCTAGTTGATTATTGCTTTGAGTTGTTTCAGGATGTGCCTGGAAGAAGTAACAGGGCTGTTCATGATGTAGATGTGGAATGTTGGCTTCTATTAAACAACATACACATCACCTTTCCCTTCACAAAAAGAAAGTAGTGTAGGATGAAGTAGACTAAATGTTTCAGATGGAGTAAATAAGCCAGCAGATGGTGCTAGCGGTTCAGGAAGGGAGATCAGATTGATTATGCATTGATTTTAGAAAACCGTGTCACTAAATCAGATATTTTCCCCATAGCTCAGTGAGAAGACTGTATTGACCAGGTACTTAGGGATAAATATGTTAATAAGGTAGTGCTTTTGAATGGGTACTTCCAGGTACCGTTTACCGAGCATGCTCATGAGGTGTCTATATTCATGACGCATGATGGCTTATATCAGTTTAACATGTTACCGTTCAATGAAGAGTGCTCCTGCTACTTTCCATCGGTTAATGAATTCTATCATACAGGGGTTAAGGAAAACTGTGATATACACCGATGATGTAGTAATGTACAGCAAGACCTGTGAAGATCATGGTGGGATGTGGGATGGTGCTTCCACAGGCTGCAAAGGTCCAGGTGATCTTCGATTCTCCAGAGCCCCGTATTCACACTCAACTGATGTGAATTTTTGGTATGTGTGGCTTTTATGACCACTTTGTCCCCAGTTTTGTTGTGATCACAGGCCCTTTGACCAACTTGCTGTGGAAGAATGTTCAGTTCAGGAATGGATGGAGGAATGTCTAGAAGCCTGTCTTAAGGTGAAAGCCATCTTTTTCAGTACCCCTGTTCTACGGGCCTCTAATTTTTAAAAGTAATTTGTGCTTGCTGTTGATGCATGTGATGTAGATGTTGGTGCAAAAATTGAGCAAGTTAAATCGTGCATGTTTGTCTGCCGTGTGTGTGTGTGTGTGTGTGTGTGTGTTCTATGTGGGATGTCACATACTGCCTACTCAGTGACTTGGACACTAGGATGTAAAGGGTGCAAGACTAAAGGGGCTACAGGTGTACTAAACTGAAAGAAATAACAGGGGCAGTTGAGAAATGCTGGAATGAATGATTGACTTTCCCCCTTTTCATTTGTTTGGAAGACACTTTTGCTTTTGTTGTGTCTTGTCAAATAAATATTGAATGAGAAAAACGTGACTCAAGACCAATATGGACTGAGTGAGCTGGCCCAAAACTCAAGAGTGGAGGCTGGGCATTCATGAGTTCATAGGGAGGGTCGTTTGTCTACTGAGACCAGAGCTGCCAGGCATTCTGCTCACCCCTATATTGATGTCGTATGAATGGTTTGGTGCTTATTCACAAAGTATCAAACAGGGTAATGAGTATTTTTCTGGGTATCTGTATCGAGTACCCTGCCTCTTGTCCTATGACAGCTGGGATAGGCTTTAAGATTCTTCAAGACTACCTGTTTAAATAAAGGATAATAACAATAACAATTATTATTTTAGCTTTTAGCACTCTGATTGCTTAAATCTAAAGCTTCAAGTCCAGGCAGATGTGCTCTGGCTGCTTAAATCAGTGTAACTATGTGCCCAGCAGGTTTTTTGCTGTTGTGCCTGGGTGAAAAGAAGGTTAATGAGGATGGACTATGTGGACCAAAAAACAATATGAAATACTAAAATACTCTAAAAAACTTTATATTGCAGAGTTCTAGCCAGCAGTATATGGTCCAGTCCTGCGCCAGGCTAAGGTGCTGTCACGCTGGGCTGAGAATTTCACCGGTTCACTATCGTGACTGTTCCACTGTTTTAGAAATTCAATATTTTTAAAGTTAGGTACCATAGCTGTGGATATCTTTGTATTTATTTATTTATTTTATTGCATAGCTTTACCCTGAGTATGATGCAAATTGTTTTGGCACAGGTTTACAGAGTACAACAATAACTGCAGTGAACTGGCATTTTGAGGCCTCTGGATGTTTTCTGAGTGGATTAAGAGAATTCTTGCAGTTCTCAAGGCTGCACATTGAACTGTGGTAGGGCTGCTCATTATTCTCATGCTTCCCAAAGGCAATGCTGACATCTTTCTTATGGAAGAGACAGAATCTCTTCCTCTCTCATCTCAATACTCAAATACTGCCTCCCATGACACTGAAGCCTCAAGCTTTATACAGCACACAGCAGTTATCTTACATCCAAGCACAGCCTGCCAATTCACCGTGACAACTTGGAATGCCAGTGTACTAACCTACTAACCTACTGTCATCTTGCCAACAGCAAGACCACTGGCAAATGTTAATAGCTAACATGCAAATATCTGCCAGTGCAGAGATTTACAATCAGTGAAAAAGGGAAACTGACTCAGGAACAGGCTTGTCTTGTTTGTACTGATGTTTTTCTTCGGGTTTGACACCTTCTCAGCCTATATTTCGGGCCTGTCTAAGTAAGGCTTCAAGGATGACTGATGGTATGGTGTTGTTATCTCTGCAGCGCAGGTATGACTGATCATGACGTCATCATCGGCATCAATGGACGGCCTATCCGCACCACTCGGGAAGTGAGCGATGCTGTCAGGCACAGCACCACGCTTTCTGTGGTGGTAAGGAGAAAGGATGAGGATGTTACACTAACGATCATCCCTGAAGAGACTGACTGATATCACTGTCTAAAAGTAGCTGGGTTTCCATCAAAATGTAGTGCACATGTCAAAAAAGCAAAAGTATAAGAATTATAAGTGTTAAAATGTTGCAAAACGATATCACCTTTAGTTTCATGAATTACTTTGAGGATGGTTACAGTTTCCCTATCGTGTAACAAATTGTTGTCATACAATCTGAGGCATGTAAGTGCAATCTTTTTCTTTCTTGATTGTTGAACTTCTGGACAATTTTATTCTGAGGTCTTTATGCACAAACTTAGAAGAGCAAAGAGTTGGATGTAAGCAACAATTAGTAAATCAGCATCAGTGACACCAGAAAATTCTTTATTTTCATTTTTAAAGATCATTTTCCTCCGCTGTTCATCAATCACACAGAAAGCACAGAAACTCGATTACATCATCAGAGGTACAAATGCAAATTTCTACTCTCAAGACATGAAGCAGCAAGACTGATCCTGTTGTGGCTAACTAAAGCCACCATAGCATACTGCTCATAATTTACAGCACATGCTTAGTTTGCTCCAGCTATTTAATACAAAGCTGTAAGAATTTACTAAAGTAAAATTAGACAAAACAGGTCAATCCATGCAGGCAGGACTGGGTTTTCTTGCCCAGATTTTCAGAAACATATTTCTGAGGTTTTCGCCTCCCCCACAATTCAATTTGTGTTCCTCACACCTTGAAAAAAAATGTTTCTGCACCAGCTTCCGTGACCAGATAGCGTACCTTTTACTCTGGATAACCCACAGGCATCACTGTGAAGAGTTAGAAATGCTCCTGACAGCGTGTTCTTGTGATTTATTCAGAGTAATAAGGATGCTGGTCCTTTTTGTATTGTCAGCCCATACTCCATTTGCTGTTTTCTGTGCATGTTCCAAGTCAGACTCACTAAACGCTCTATGCTCAACAATGGTGGAACTTGTTTTCGCCTCATGAATGAAAGAGATGTGAATTCGTAAGGTGGCATGCTGAGTGTCATTAACATTATTTCCTTCTCTATTTTTTAGGTAAATTTCATTCCTCAGAAATGTTGCCGCAAAATAGGATATAATAAATGTAGCTTTGTCAATGCTGCCAGAGGAGCTGAGAGTGTGTAGGTGTCAAAATATTTTATATTAGCCCAGTTTCCAGGGATACTATGTTATCAAAATTGTACTATTTTAGTTATTTTATTTACTTTGCTCATATTTAGATGAAATTCATTCAGATTAAAACTTATCTGTTCATAGCATGAGGGTGTTATTGTAGCAAAACTATTTGTGTGTGCGTAACTCAATGCGCTTGTGTGTATTGCGATCTGTGCGGAGATTTTTGTATTTTTTGCGATCTGTGTGTGCGTACTCAGATCTGTGTGTAATCAGATTTGTAAATGTGTAAATAGATCTGCAAGCATGCGTAGATATTGATGGTTGAAAAGTTGAATCACTGTAAATACACACAAGTCATCAGTTACAAGTTACCCAGCATTTCAACTGGCTCTCTTTTCACACAACTTTTGCTACACTTCAGTGATTTGTCTGTAATCAAGGGTTCATTCACCCTAAGCTCAGGCTTACAGGCTCAGGATTTCTCACATGCTCAGTACATACCACCAGGCGGTGTATTAGTCAGTCGTCTAGTGTCACATTAGTCTGCTGGTAGTGGTGCCTGCGCCGATGCAAGGCTGGCTCAGATGGAAAGATCCGTGGATTCACCACATGCTTACTGTAAGTACCTGTTTTGGTTTGTTCAGTAGCTGTCATAAGCAGCTTGTATTAGACCTGTGTAAAAAAAAAAAAATGAAATGCCATCTCTAACTGGAACGGCTGTGATTACTGGGTTTATGGTTCTATGATTCTCAAACTCTGACATGAGCTCTTAGAGAGGAGCTAGCTGATGCAGTTAGCTAAAAACTGAGTGTATAGGATTCAGTGCAGGATTTGATCTCTAACTAGAAGCCAGAGTGATTTGCCTGAAACGGACAGCCCAACCTCACTGCAGGATATTGAAGATCATGTGAAGTCGTTTTGATGCTGGACATCTCTGGCTCATCATACAGCTGCAACAGCACAAATGGAAATAATAATAATAAAAATAATAATAATAATAATAATCGAATAAACATGCAAATTACCTGGAACTACAGCGAGAAATTAGCTTGTAATTCCCTCTCACTACCTAGTGACCAGACTTTAATCAGAATATAGCATCAAGTCAATTAAAATTCTAGAATACTGATCTGGTCAGTTAAGTAGCAGAGGTGGTTGTTGACCAATTTCAGGTGCTTTGGTGTTAATGAAATTAATAATGTGCAGTGGAGGGACAACAGTGAGACAACCTCTAAAACAGGAATGGTTGGAGGCCACTGACATTTTTTTCCTCCTCAACTTCTCTGACTATTTTTTCTACAATTTTGCATTTGGCGAGGGTCAGTGTCACCACTGGTAGCTTGAAGCAATACCTGGATCTTACAGAGGTTGCACAGGTAGTCCAATTCCTCCAGGATGATGCGTCAATACATGCCATTGCCAAAAGGTTTCTGTGTCTCCCAGCACAGTCTCAAGAGCATGGAGAAGGTTTCAAAAGAAAGGCAGTTACTCTATGAGAGCTGGACAGGGCCATTGAAGGTCGTTAACCCATCAGCAGGGCTGTTATCTGCTTCTATGTGCAAGGAGGAACAAGATGATCACTGCCAGAGCCCTACAAAAAGTACCTCCAGCACGCCACTGGTGTGAATGTTTCTGATGAAATAATCTGACAAAACACAGAGTCTGGACATTGGCCTGAGAGCCCAATATCATCTAATGGGCCCTGTGCTCACTGCCCAGTGCCGTGGAGCCGATTGGCATTTGCCATAGAATACCAGAATTTGCAGGTCCACCAATGGTGTCTTGTGCTTTTCACAGAGCAGGTTCACCTGTCACAAAAGCGCTAAGGTCTGGAGAAGCCATTGAGAAAATTATCCTGCAGATAACATCATTCAGTATAACCAGTTTGGTGGTGGGTCAGTGATGTGGGAAGGTATATCCATGGAGGGATGCACAGACCTCTACAGGCTAGGCAATGTCTCCCGGACTGCCATTAGGAATCCGGATGAAATCCTTGGACCCACTGTCAGTCCCTACAGGAGTGCAGTGGATCCTGAGTTCTTTGTGCTGCACAAAAATGCTCAGCCTAAGTTGGATCAGGTGGCAGAGGCGGATGCTTGACAGACCTGGCACACCTAAACGTATAGTCAGCGTGCACTGAGAATGCCTGGCAGAAGCCCCGGTCCATGAGATCCTTAACTCCCACCTGCAGTAGACATTCAACAGCATTCCAAGGGAGCCAGTGGACATTGAGTCTGAATGGACCATGTTCCGCACCTTCATTGTTGAAGCAGCCACATGCAGCTGTGGCTGCAAGGTGGTTGGGGACAGTCATGGTGATAACCTCCAAACCAAGTGGATACCAGGTGCCTGGACTGCAGACAGGTTTGTTCAGCACACTGACTCTTCTACCCTGAAGCCATTCTGTTGGAATGCAATTTAACATTGTCTTGCTGAAATATGCAAGGCAATATGCAACTGATGTATCATTCATGTATGTAAGCTACTTTTAATGCTACTGATATTTACTTAGACTCTTTCTAACTTAAAAAGAGACTCTTTCTAACTTAGAAAGAGTCTAACTTCACTAGTTAGTTCCTTCAAGCCATCAACGTGCCTAGTAGTTTCCTACAAAACTGCTCAAGGAAGCCTTTAATGAAGCCTTTAATTGATGCATTCATTAATTACCATTAATGAATGCATCAATCTTAAATATGCTCAATATACCTTTATTTTCTTACCACGGGTCTTCAAGGTGGGAGTATCACTCAAGCCAGCAGTCTTAGCTAATTATAGGCCAATCTCCAAACTTCCTTTTATCTCATAAATTCTTGAAAGAGTAGTTGCTAAACAGCTGACTAATCATCTGCAGAGGAACGGTTTATTTGAAGAGTTTCAGTCAGGTTTCAGAATTCATCACAGCACAGAAACAGCATTAGTGAAGGTTACAAATGATCTTATGGCCTCTGACAGTGGACTCATCTCTGTGCTTGTTCTGCTAGACCTCAGTGTAGCTTTTGATACTGTTGACCATAATATTTTATTGCAGAGATTACAGCATGCCGTAGTACTAAAAGTGCTGCGCTGCAGTGGTTTGACCTCTAATTTCCAGCATCTAAATTCAGATAAAACTGAGGTTAATGTACTCGGCCCTACAAATCTTAGAAATGTGATGTCTAACCAGATACTTACTCTGGATGGCATTACCTTGGCCTCCCGTAACACTGTGGGGAATCCTGGAGTTATTTTTGACCAGGATATGTCCTTCAATGTACATATTAAACAAATATGTAGGACTGTTGTCCTACCTTTGTGTTCGCTTGTTTTAGCATGCCTGTAAATCTGATGCACAAGCGACAACAACGCATCCGCAAACAACAACGATGTGTGATGAAGCCGCTTCTCTTGGTCCACTGATTGACAACTTTAGCTTTAAAAAACGTTCTGATGGGACTTTTGAAAAAGACTGCTGTTGTATACAGTAGTTGAAGCTACAAATGTGGGAGGAAACCAGAGTCCCAGGAAACTCCTTATAAATTCCATCATCATTGCTACTTAGTTTTGGCTATTGGGGTTACTGTGGCTCATGAGTTAGAGCAGGTTATCTACTAATTGGAAGGTTGATGGTTTGATTCCTGGCTGCTAAACTCTGCATGCCAAAGTATTCTTGGGCAAGATTATTGAACCCCAATTTGCTCCCCGATATGCGGGTTTTTGGGTTTTTCCTCTTTAAGTAAAAGCATCCCCAGGATTGACAAAGAGAGTCCCTACAGGAAGAACAGTTATGCACTTTAAAGCTGCTGCTGTCGTCAGTTCACGACGTGACAATTTTAACAAATGTGTATAAAACATATTTTTATAAATGTTCCATATTGAAGCTTTAAGAGTGACATTAAGTTCTTATATTATTTAGTTTATTAGTGCACACTCTATACAAACAGATCAGATTAGGTACTGGTGCTGCTGTCATGTGTTAGATCAGTATATCATTTAATAGGTTAATTGTGCAATAACTTGTGCGCAAGTTGTGTTTCATTGCACTTTGTTATATATTTGCCTGTAATGTAGCCTTATTTACCAGCACTTTATATGTAACATTCTTTCACAATAAAATCTTCCTTGCTA
>VUQJ01037792.1:0-14795 GCA_015108635.1 Andinoacara biseriatus
GTCCCCTTCGTCCCCAGACTCTGCTTCCACTACAGAAGACGTGTCAGTGGGATTAAGGAGGTCCTCGAAGTATTCCTTCCACCGTCCGACTATAGCCCCAGTTGAAGTCAGCAGCGTGCCACCCGCACTATAAACCGTGTGTGTGGAGCACTGCTTTCCCCTCCTGAGTCGCCTGACGGTTTTCCAGAATCGCTTCGATGCCGTCCGAAAGTCTTTTTCCATAGCCTCACCGAACTCCTCCCACACCCGAGTTTTTGCTTCGGCCACTGTCCGAGCTGCATTCCGCTTGGCCTGCCGATGCCTGTCAGCTGCCTCCGGAGTCCCACAAGCTAACCAAGCCCGATAAGACTCCTTCTTTATGAAATCATAAAGTATTAAAAAAAAAAAAAATCAACCATGCTAATGTGTGTCATGGAATTATTGAACATCAAATGGAACTTTTGCCAGTGGTAAATGCTTAATGAAACTGTTATATATTTTGAGAATGTAAAAAGATTGGAATCACTTTCATATTGTATCTATACATGAAGCAGGTTTTCCCATTTTCCAGCATAAAGACTGGAAATGACTAAGCAGAAGAACTAAAAACACAAATATACCTTTCATAAATACCTAAATACCTTTCATTTTATTGTAAGAAGTAATTATTGCAGGATGGAAAATGCAGGTGAATTCTGGACCGTTACTCCCTACAAAAGCATTCATCAGTAGTTCTGGGATGTTGTGGCACACCCACATTCCAATTATGCCATGACGGTTCAGCCGGGTTAAGGTCAGGACTTTTGCAAAACATGAATTTGTTATTGATTTACCCTTTTTTTTCTTTGTGTCATAGTCTTGGTGCATCACCCAGCCTCTCTTAAGCTTCAGGTCATGCAGTGCGACCGAGACATGATCCAAATCTAAATTCCTGATTTCCTCAGTAATTGTTGGGTGTCAGCTTTTGTTTCACTCGTCAGCAGAAGATTGTCTCAGTTCAGTGTAATGTTTTCCTTCATAGTGTCATTCAATTAACCCCTACTTTTTCAGTCACATTGATAAAGGTTTCAACAAGTTGCAGAGATTTCTGCACGTTTTCTTGTTTCTGTTTCTCCTCCTTTAAGATTGCGTGATCCGCCCAGAACACCCACTCCCACAGAGAATATCGTCTCTCTTTAGTTTGTACCACGGTTGTATCATTGTGCATTGCTGAACACCAAGGCTGTTTGAAATGCTTTTGTAGCGATTTCGTGCTTCAGGCATCTCTATAATGATTCTCCTCTTAGTGGTCCTGTGAAGATGTTTGTGATCAAAGAATGGGCCACACCAACGGATCTCTTTTGAGAAAAGTGATTGGTACAGTGTCTTTGTGTTCAATCAAGGACATACAAAGAGTTATATAAAATTTAGCTGTCACTTTAAAAAAAAATGTAAGGGAGCACTCGATCATCACAGTGTAACAAAAAGTCAGTTAAGCTATCATGAGACGGTACCGTCAGTGCACTCAGGTTGCACAGGTAGTCCATCCATATGTGCTGTTAAAAGGTTTGCTCTGTCTCCCAGCACAGTCTCAAGATTGTGGAGGAGATGCCAGGAGATGCCAGGAGATGGGCCGTTACATAAGAAAAGCTGAGTAGGGCCATAGAAGCCATCAACCCAGCAGCAGGACCAGTATCTGCTCCGGTGTGTGAAGGGGAACAGGAGGAGCACAGCCAGAGCCCTACAAAATGACCTCCAGTGGGCTACTCATGGAGTCTAAATCTGACCAAACTGTTGGACTCCATGAGGCTGTTCTGTTGTCACTTTCACTTGCACCAAAGCAGGTGAAACAAGTTCACAGTTGTTTATGCTTCTGAACCGAACAGATTAATATCTCTTGTGTTACACTCTGATGATCAAGTGTTATTTTTTGAGCAGTGTTTGCAGCTGTGACTTACATAACGACCGGAGCACATTTTAATGCACGAATCCTGGTAATTCTGAATGGTTCACAAACATTTTCTTGTGTCTCTATCTTCATATTTAGTGTAAAACCACGAGGTAAGTCAATATTAGCATTGTGACAAATACTCCTGCACTGTTTAGTGTCTGTCTTTTGTTGTTGTTCAATGCAATTGTGTATACCTCTTCAAATGGTGAATGTAAATATAGATGTGTACATAGTGGAAAAACAATTGCAGTAGGCAGTGTTTCTCAAATTCAGTCACATATGTCTTTGGATTTGATGGTTTTGTTAACCTGAAATGGCTGTAAAATAATAATGAGCTAACATTTACAAGGGATAATATATGTAAAAAGGTGCACTTACAGTAACTATGTGGTATAAATCTGTTTTACGCTAACTGGATATCGTGTTGTGCATATTCAGGTTTGAGTTGATTTGTTTGGTTTGCAGTTGTGCAGTTTGTGTAACACTGGGTGCAAACCATTCCATTCTAAAGCTGCGTTTGTACAGTTTATTCACAACCCGGTGCACACAAAGCCACGCTTTACTTTGAAAAACTGTTCAATATGCTAATTAATTTTATTGCCATTTGAATGTGTGAGTTTAAATGTGCTATATCAGCAGAAACTTTAACCAACCAAAAAAACTTTTCTCCTCTCATACTGTGTGAAATAAATTATTCGGAAAGCTGGAAGTTTAATTTCCCTTTGTAAAATTCCTACGTGCTTCAGTGCTGTTTTAAATGTCAGTACCTTTAAGGTGAAATGAGGTTTTCAAGCTATACCATGCTTTTGTTGCCTATGTGAGGCTTATTTTCATAAGTGCTTTTGGGTTATTTAACTCTCAAAAACACTGACTTAAAGCTTCAGACAAATATGCTTAATAAAAAAAACTTATCTGCCCTCCTTTATTTGTATATTGCAATATTCACGTTTCACAGTCAGTGCCTCTTTGACCAGTAATTTTGATGTTTAGCAATGAAAAATGTGCCTACTTCAGTATACATGTTTAAGCCAATATGAGTGTGTAATACCATCAGGAGTACATTAGATGCTTTTGGAAACAGTGTGTTTGTAGCAGACTGCAGCTGGTTGAAAACACTCCCCCTCTGCAGCCCAGACAGAAGTATTATCCCAGTAAATGGCTGTACTTTTTCACTTCATTGTGTGCTGCTACAGGTCACGGTGCCCTTAAAAAAAAAAAAAAATCTCAAAACTTATACAATACTTTTTTTTGTCCAGGGACTTCACCTTTACAGCTCAACAAAGAACATCCAATTTCAAATCATTTACATAAATGGGCTACATATATTTTGTGCTAATTTTTACTCTAAGAATATGCTCCACCAGGGGCAATGCATATATTACAGTTTTAGAAAGTGATCAAGATCCAGTGTCTCTATTACAGATGGAAGAACTCACTGATGTTCAAATCTTGAACTCTCACAACGTATAATTCAATTTTATTTATATAGGGCCAAATCACAACAAATCAGTCACCTTTAAGGTGTACTTTATACTGTAAGGTAAAGAATAACAATACAGTGAAAACCCCAACAATCAAATGACCCCCTATGAGCCAGCACGTGGCAACAGTGGGAAGGAAAAACTCCCTTTTGACAGGAAGAAACCTCTGGCAGAACCAGGCTCAGGGTGGGGCAGCCATCTGGGTGAGGGAATGTAGACAGGATATAAAGTTACTGACATATTTATGACAATAAGATTCTCAAAGAATCTCTTCTTCAGACTTAAGGAGCTCAGAAGTTTTATATTTATGTCATAGTTCAACTGTTCTACAAGTAAACAGAACAAACATGTAAGTAATGGAAGTTGAAATTTTGCTTTAAAGTTAATTTCTAGTGTTTTATGAAGGAAATGCATTCATTGCTTTATAAGCCACTGTCTCTCAATTTGGATACCTGGGTTAGTAAACCATTATTTACACTATGTACTTGTTTGCATAGTGTTGAGTAGTGTTGGCTGGAATTGTGCACAGTGATCTGTCAGCAATGATGAGAAAAGCTGCATTTAACAAACATTGATGGGGACAAGAACATAAAAAAAACAAGCAAAACAAACATCAGAGCCTGGTGAAAATCTGCTGATGCTATCTGGCATTATCGACACCATTCATAAATTGTAAGCCTTTGTCTTCTCATCTGTTTATAATCACATGATAATATTTAACCTTTTTGTTCATTATGGAACAATTTAAAATTCTTCAGTTCACCAAAAAAATGGTCAAGACCTTTTGTGTAGTTGGGATGCCGTTACATGGACAAACATCAGCTTGATCAATTACCCAGAATATCTAAACGTGTTGGCTTCATCACTTGGCTACATGTCGATGGATTTAAATTAATCTTACACGCAAAGAAATCAAAACTGACTTTCAATATCTGACAAATATGACTGACCCGCAGAGTTTGCTTTGGTGCAATGAAAGCTGTTTGAGTTGATGCTTATGTTTTTCCTTATGTTTATTGGTTCAACTCACCGACTTTCCGTGTGGTGCACCTCTTGCGGTGCCCATCACTATATAGAAAAACAAGTTCAGACAAGACTCTGGGTGCCATAAAAGATTAACAAATACACCCTGTCATGCGTGGTTCCTCTGATCAGCTGTTTTTGGGTCTAATGTTTCATTACCTCTATTCATAAAGGCAAATTAAGCCTGCATATAATACAATTAACTATTCATAGGAATGGCAGCAAATGTAAATAAATGGATTAACAGGGCTGACGGATTCTGCGTATTCAATGCATATAATAATTTATAAAAGCCATCCTGAGGCCCATGCATGAAGAGCTGTGTAAATGTATGCTATGCTACTGAATATTTTGCAAGATGATATATTTGATTACTTTTGGTGTGGATCTGGAGCAGCTTCACAGTTTGTGAATGTAAGGTCAAAGCTGTCAGATTTCATGGAGACAGCGTGGGTTGCAAACAAGTCAGAAGATGGATGAAGTTATTTTCAGATTCCCTGTGACTCTTAAAATGTGAGACAGGTGTCTTGCCTTTAAGCATCATTCAGTATTCATGGCACTGGTTAAATATTCATGTGACAAATAAGGAGAAGCTTGGAAAGGTGAATGATTGAGCAAACAAGTGAGCTCTGTGAGTCTGTTTTGATCACCTCTGCTGATTAAAAGAGACATTGTCTGCCAAATCCAACCTGATCTGTGGCTGAGAGTCAGTAATAAATATTGAAGGTTTGCCTACTTTCCACAGGTAGTGCAACTCCAGGACTGAGTTATTGGACTCTGTGGCTGGGATTGGCTTCAGTAACTGGCTGTAATTCACTAAGATTACCACTAACATGACAAATGTTAGACTTTCTGTATCATATAAAGACTGATAAGACAATCTGTTTTTACTCTACTCTGCTTTTTATTTGCATATAACAGAGAATGTTAAAATAAACTGCATCAGCTTGAACTTTACAAACATTAACATAAACACGACTTCCAAACAATTCCAACTGATTTTGAAGAACAAAATGGCCACAAAACTGACCCAGCAGAATGACCCCAGAGATGTTCTGATGCGCTCATACAGCAACAAGGCCATCATGGATAAATTCATGAATTTGAATTTATTTGCATTTCTTTACATGACATGTATGTAAGAAATCCAGATTTTTCCTTGTACAGAGGAAAGATTTATTAGATCACCACCCAGTGAAAGGTTTATGCCACAGCTGCCCTAAATTTACAGTCTTGGTAATTATTGTATTGGTCCTACAATAATTACCAATACAGTTTTGAGAACATACAACCAACCGCACACAACCATGAGGGAATGAGGGAGGACATGACAAAGATCACATGAGGTAGGACACAGCTGGGGGACACAGGTGAACAGAATCAAACCAATGAGATGATGGGAAGCAAAACTAAACGTAATGCACACGAGACAAGAGGCTAGGAAAATAAAACAGGAAATGACTAAACATGACAGAGACGCAGACTTGACATAGAGGACACATGGAACCAAAGAATTAAATACAAATAAACTATAACCCAGACCAGAACTCAGATAACAAAACTAAGGGGGCCCGAGGAAGCAAATCACTGAGGTCAAAGTCAGTTCCTTTCTTTCAGTTTGTAACATCTGACACCTGTAATCTGAGGTGGTAATGGTGCATTGTTCACGAGCTGCTCTTTCATCTTGATCAGCAATGTATACTCAGCTATGATTAATGCACACTCCAGTTAATTAGAAAGCCATTTTTCAAACATATTTGCTCGTTTTCAGTATACGTACAGTGATCTGTCACCACCAGCACACATGGATGAAGGAAACTGCTTTAAAGCCCTTTGATTGGTGCATAACCAGTGTGTAAACAAGCCTGGGAAATTGCACCACACATTTATACAATGGCGGGAAGCTTGATCTCACATATGCCATGAATACTCAATTCATTTAGGGAAATTATTACTCATATAGCATTTAAAGATTTGTCTCGATAAAGTGATTGTACAGTCTGAAAGTTTTTGTGCCTTGATGTGGAATTGTTTTTGAAGCTAAATGTATCAGCTCTTGTGGTACAGGTTAAAGATATACAGCAGACTCCATTATACATTATGTATGTCACTGATGCATACAATATATGTGCTGAAAGATTGTCTGTAAAAAATGTTTTCAAATCCAGATTTATTGCAATGCAGCGCTGCAGTAAATGCACCAAACTTCTAACTTAAAAATACACTTTTTTTTTTAAGATTACATTAAACTAAAATATATCTGTTTGAAAAGAAGACTGAGTTTTTAAATGATGACTTTTCATCTGATTGCGTTTGTAATATTCCTTTGCAGCAGCTTTGTAGATAGCTCGCGCAGGAGCGATTAGCGTGGGACTGATAGAAGAGTCAATTTCTGTCTATCGGTGTTTTCATAAGCAGACGGGAGAGTAAAGTAATGGGATTATGGGGGGTGTTTTAAAAAGAAATGTTAAGGCTTTACTTCAGCATCAGAAGAGGCAAATGAAACACGCACAGCTCAGAGCGTGCTCTGGACATGAATGAAAAGGCGTTCACTTAAATTAAAGTTCAGCAAAGTGCAGACTTTCAGCTTTAATTCAACGGGTTTAACAAAAGTATTGCTTTGAGTGTTTAAGATTTGCAGCCATTTTTATGCATAGTGCCCCATTTTCAGAGGCTCAAAAGTAAAACAGCAAATTCCAAAACCGTCGGGACGCTCAGTGAATTGTAAATAAAACACAAAGCACTGACTTGCAAATCTCATAAACCCATATTTTTCACAGTGAAACACAGAAATCACATCAAATGTTTAAATTGAGAAAATTCAACATTTTAAAGAAAAATATTAGTTCATTTTGAATTTGATGAGATGATTTCAAACGAGTTGGGGCAGGACCATGATTACCACTGTTTATTGTCCCCTCTTCTTACTGAAATATGTGGGACCTTCCCTGAAATTGTAGTCATCGCGATGGGAGCATATGTTGCCCTAAAACCTTAATATACCTTTCAGCATTAATGGTGCCTTTCCGGCCTATGGAATCCCTTAGGGACTAGTGCACCCACATTTTAAATGAGCTTGGCCCAGCAGCCATCCCAACTTTTCTGAAAGTTGTTGCTGCCATCAAACTCAAAATGAGCTAATATTTTTCATGAAATAGTAACTGAAATAGTTCTGTTTAAACATTTGGCATGTTTTTTATGGTCTATTGCTGATAAAAAAAAATGGGTTTATTAGATTCGCAAGTCATTGCATTCTGCATCTATTTACATTATATAAAGCTTCCCGACTTTTCTTTTTGAATCATGGTTGTATATCATTCAGATACAGAACAAACAGCTAGAATGGAGACGCTCGATACAGATCATTGTCAGCTGTTGACCTCCACTGGGAAAACAAGTACGACTCAAATTTTTTTCAATGAATTGTGCAGATTGCTGATGTAAAGACCTGGCAGAATAATAATGTACAAACATTTAATTCACTAAACTCCATGAATATTCTGATAGCTCCAGAGCAACAGATTAATGAACTTTGAGGTGAAACTGTTTCTCAGCTGCTGTTTCTAGAAAGCCAAGAGTGAACTCTGAAGTCCAACTTTACAGAGAACATCTTAAATTCCTTAAAAAACAGAAAGCTTTCTCAACACAGGGTAAAACTCCAATTCATGTCAGACATGGATCCTCCTTAGATCATTCAGCTTTTTCCTGATAGGCAGAAACTCCAAGTGGCATGAAAAGAAACTCGTCTGTCTTCATTGTTCTGTGTAGAGATGGCTCAGCTGAACCCCTGAGCAAGGAACATCAAAGTCTTTGGGTTTCTGAATTGTTGAACAAAGTAATAAGCATAAGGGAAATGTAGTATCGCCTTAAGGTTTGGACTCTCAGACTGAGATTCATCACATCACAGCTGAAGCACGATGAGAATGTAAAACCTCAGCCATCTAAAGAGTGCAGAACAGAAAAACTGAAAAGGTGTCTGGATTCATTTTTTTTATGAATGAATTTCAGATTTCAATTATTGCAGTGATGACATTTTTGTTAAACATCTGGTGTGTGCATATTTCTGGATATCAAACACTGAGTGTGCAAAATGATCTGTGGGATATCATATTTCATATTTAATATCTCAAAATTGGCTACATCAAACATAAGCTTGATATCCAAAAAGACGTGAGATCTTAATATTAAGATATTACATGTATATTTCACAGATGGCTATCTGGAGTTGGGATTTGTCTGTTCACGGCGATACAGTCGATCTTGTGCACATTCTTCAGGATCTGTGACAAACACAAAGGTATGACTACCTCAGATATTACCGTATTTTAATGGTTTTATTCCAGTGTGTTTTCGCAGCAGGAAGTGGACCTAAAAAATATTAGACAGGTGGTTTAAGGTGATTTTTCATGTGTTGATTTTCCCCCAAGCAGCCAAGAAATCTGTTCATTTAAAAATCTGCATTCTAACTACAAATGCTTACAAAAATAAGCTTTGAATGTCACGTTACTGAAGCAAAGAAAGAAAAAAAAAATGCGTGACTTGTACACTCGTGGCACCTGGGATGGAAGATGAGTGATGCATCTGAAATTAATGGGAAAGGCCAAAGTGCAGGCTGTCAGCTGAGCACTGAACCTGAGGATGGAAGTGGGTGCCAGAGTGACTCACCATGATTAAATCTCAGTAATTTCATACAGTCCTACTTCAGAAAACCAGACTCTGCAATCACATTAAACTATCAGGACACTTCTGACCTTGTGAATAACATTGTTTTGGTGGATTTCTGCCATCACAGTGGTGTTAACCTTGTTTGACCCCCACACCCAGAAGACAAATTAAAGTAACTCTATCATATTACTATCACACTCTTGAATTTATTCAACTGAATGTCATTATAAAAGTAGCTATTGCAATCAATACCTAAATAATGTTTCCAATCAAACTGCTGATGTTAACATGAGTCTGGTAAGTTTTTAGGAGAGGGTGGATGCTCCATTTACTTACATTTTACCTGTATTTTTTTTTTAATCTTTATTAGTTACAACTTATGATTAACCTATTTTCAACAGCTTGATAGATAAACCTTTTAAAATCTATTTCAAGGAATACCGAGATTTTTTAACCACTACCTATACCATGCAGCAGCAGTGATTTCTTATAACTACAGCTTGCCTTTCTTACTCTGCAAAACTTAAAGATCATCGGGGTAAAAACTGTCACATGCTTGAGTGGCATGGATGCAGATTTCCTGCCTGTCAGCGATTGTCAGTCAGTGACAGTAAATAGCACAGACAGGAAATAGCTCAGTGTATCCATCAATAACAACAAAAAAAAACACCACCACATTTGTTTGTTGTTACCAGCTGAGGTTATTACTGCAAAATGAAGATGCGAATGGTAGTAAACACCAGATTAAATCATCTGTGAAGGCGTTTGCTGTGTGTTTTGTTTATTACCCAAAGCGGATAAGGCAAACAGTGCTGTAAACATGTAGGAGGAGAGGCGCAAAAGAAATGTGAGCCATAAACATTTCAGCAAGACCACCCGGCTGCTAAGTCAATTTGTTAAGGGGAAAAAAGCTTCTCACAGCAGCAGCCTCAGCCAATTAGGTTAAAAGGGGTTAATCTCTGCTAATGAGGATCGCTTCTGACACTCGTCATTTAATTTAGATGCAATGTAGCTGGACTGATGGCACAGCAGGATTATCTGTGAGCTTGTTTCTAGGTTAAAACTTCAAGTTTCTTTCCTTAATAGGTACGAGAATGCTGATAAATGCTTAAAAGACTTTTGCTTTACCGAGATAACACAACTATGTCAGTGTTTTTGAATTAGTGGAAACAGAGACAATCTGTCATAGTTGTAGGAGGCTTTTATGGGTTCACCCTTCAGATATTAAACAGAAGCTTGTTATAGTTTTAGGTTAAAGGTCATTAAAGACCAATGCACATTTCAGTAAAATTGCTTTATCGACATTCCTATCTCTGGAGAGCCTTGAGGTGAAGGCTGAATAAGGACCGAAGTAGATGTTAAGGCTCAGACACCAACAAAAGGCAAGAACAGGCACAAGACACTTTATTTTCACTTAATGAAAGAGTGGGAGCTTTTCTCATTACTCTCAAGGATGGTCCTGTACCTTCAACTGCACAAAGATCTAACAAAACCCCCCCTGAAGATCTGAAAAGCATATAAATGGCTCTGAACACTGTGGACTGCTGACGCACTTAGACAATGCTTAATTTTTCAAGTCAGACACTGCAATGCACTGTCAAAAGCTAATTATCAATGTACAATATTATAAAATATTCACTAAAAACAGTCTGATGATTGTATACAAGCAACCTGTAGAGAAAGTTTACACCCAAACTGTTTGCTCTTTGAGTCGATACGTTTATCTGAATGCTCACCTTCTTATTACCAGGTTGGAGATCCTTCTGCATTCTGCCTTAATTCTACATGGCACAAACTCAACAAGGTGCTGGACACATTCATCAGAGGTTTTGTCCATACTGACATGACAGCATCACACAGTTGCTGCAGATTTGCTAGCTTTTCAACGGTGATACAAAACTCCCAGTCCACCTAAACCCAAAGGTGCTCACTTTCAGGTTCAAGAAACCAGTTTGAAATGATTTGAGTTTTGTGACGTTGCATTATCCTGCTGGATGCAGCCATCAGAAGATGGGTACACTGTGGTCGTATAGGGATGGACCTGGTCAGCAACAATACTCAGGTAGGCTGTGGTAGTTCATTGATGCTCAGATTGTACTGAGGGGGCCAAAGTGTGCCAAGAATATCCCCCACACCATTTCACCACCACTGTGAACTGCTGATACAGGGCTGATTAGACATATGAATTGATGAGCATTTAACAAAGTGGCCTGTGAGGGGATGTCTGGACTTTAAACACATGAAACAGTTAGTTAATGTTTAATGTGATTGGGACATAACTATGTTATTTAAAGTATTGCAACACCAGTGCACATATGCACATTTTGTCCCTTCCCATCAGGCTTTATTCTTAGATGTTAAATACATAAATAAAACTATATTTACTATATTATCTATTTTTACAAGGCTGTTCAAAGAGCTTCTTTAAGTCTGTAAAAGCTGGAAAACATTTTCATTCTTGAGACGTTTGTGTTGGTCAGTGACTGCCTTCAACACTGTAAGGGCTCCATCTGGTGTCATTTTTGGAAACTACACTGCTAATTCAAGTTCAGTGTGCTGTGGCATATTATTTATAGTTTTATTTGTTTCATATCTATTCTTCTGCTTTTGGCCCAAGTTCAGTTATTAAAATTGGATCTTGGCATTGCATATAGAGTAAAATGAAAATAAAAGTAAAATGAGCCTACTAGTCAAAGTAATGCAACAGTTTTCTTGTTTTTCAATCACCTCTACAGGTTTTTATTGTTGGTGGTGGTGGATTTGAACTCACAAATCAAAGATAAAGAAATGGAAAAAAGACACTATTTATTGATGAAATGTCAGTTTTACCAGACTGAAAAAAAAAATCTCCTGTGTGGTTTTGGCAGTTACAATAAATGACATGTTTCCATCATTAAAAATAAAACAGTCACAAAAATAATAAACCCACACGATACAAATAACTGTTCTTAATTAAAACAATAGAACTGTCCAGCAATTAGAGACTTCAGGCTGGTCTAGTGAACATTAAGGATTTTCTAACCTGCAAGCTGATCTCAGTTCAGACTTAAGACTGCCACATATTTCAGTTACACAGTGCATTTGTACTGTGTGATTATAAAAAACAAAACAAATCAAACCTTCATTGTAAGAATAATGATTACCCTTCATTTTCATTTCAGGAGGAAAAAAAATGCTCGACATGGTTTGGTTAATTGTCTCAAGAACATTTTCTTACAATTCATTTGGTCAGCAGTGTGTTTAAATACACTTCCTGTAGTGGGAAATGTTGAATCAGTAAATCCTCCATGTATCAAAAATATGAGCATTACCAAAATCCTACATGACATAAACAGGAGAGCTTGACTGATATCCAGCATAACGGCCGATATTTTTTTTTCCTTTCAGACTCACAAAGCACTTATCAGACATTTTTTATGTATAGTTATTTAGGATTCCTTACTAAGATAATATGACAATGCAGTTTAAAAAGAATCTTGTTTAATTGTCACAAGTTGTGGATAATTCATTTATGCTCTGCCCAAGTCTGCTCCGATCAGCTGGGAAGTTGCAGAGTGCTATCTGGTAGACAAACAAAACAACATCAACATTCACAACATGGATGAAGGGTCTTTCTGCCATCTCTTCTTACTTCATTTTCATTTATCAACCATTACAAATTCTGATACCGAAAGATCGGCAAATAGTTAATTTTCTGCTTGAATAGTTCACCATTCAATAATCATAAAATCTACCTGAAACCTCTCAAAGGAAACCTCAGTGAATACGGCATCTAAAGGCTTTTCAACAAGTCTATACTGGGAAACAACCTTATTAAGAAAAAAGTAAAGTCTAGTATTACCAAAGAACTCACGCGTAAAGTGAAGCTAGATTACAATCAACCTGAAAGCTTTTCATCACTAACAGTAGACTACAGTTAAAGACCTTCGGATTACTGGAGGAAATGCAGCCTTTTCACTTCGTTTAAAAATCCCCACTAACTGTCAGGATGGAATAAGGGACCAAACATTGGGGGGATGGATTAGACATAATTCATGATGCTACTTGTTCAACTAGCTCTATAAAACTAATAATGTACTTCCTTTGACACCGAGTGCAACTTTTAGCCATTACAAACTGACCGTGTAAGAAAAACAAAAACTGACTGTAAAATTATACTTAGTCTCTTAATTTAGCAGCACAGCTGTGGTATTTATATTAAATTTTTATGTTTACAACATTAATGTGAGAAACAGAGACTGGGGTCTACACTGACTCCCCAAGAAACAAACTTTTAAATAAATCAACAGGTAAACAGAAAATAAAATCAGACAATGTCCCTGTCATAAAAAAAAAACTCTAGTAGTGCAGTTTTTCTAACAAATTACAACATAGTCAGTGCTTTTATACTCTCACATATGTGGAAATATAATTAAATGGAAATTACACCGGAGAAGAATAATTACTTATTGCAGGAAGAGTGTGTTCAATACAAACAGGGATTATTGTTTCTGTTTTAAGGTCATTTTTTTTCATGTTCTTGTCTATGGATTTCATTTATATCCGTATAAGAAGATGCAGCTTGTTGTACATCCATGTCTTTGGGAATTGTGTGTGTGTGAACCAGACCCCAGAGGCCTGTACTATGAAGCAGGATTTAGTCTTATAGAGATGACTTCAGGGTTTCTGTACTATGAAGGTAATTCATTTCTTACCAGGGTGTGTCTCCACGGTATCATGTGCTGTAAAAACCTAACTTACTCCAGAGGAGCTTATGTTCCAGATTAGAGATCGACAGGTACAAAACCACTGCCTACTGACCAATTCATTCTCTGGAAAATCCCTGAGACCTCTGAGCACAGAGAGTAGGATGATCAAAAGTTTTTGAAAAGGATCTCATGTCTTTGTGTTTCCCCATTAAACATCAAAAATTAATAGAGATTGTTAGATGCAAATTTATTCTTTGATTTCGTTTTTCTTCTGTTGGCTGCAAACAATTTTACAACAATGTTTTTTGTTCTATGAGCATTAATAATTAATCCTAAAACAGAGCAGCTCTTTATAACTGCACATAGACTAAACCTATGTTTGAATTCAGTTTTTAGATTTAATCCAAGGCTGCAGCTAAAAGAATAAAAACTAAATATGGTCTTTTCAACATAAATTTAATGAAATACTCAATTGTAATCCACCCAGTGGTGGTAGAGCTATGATAGAGCTATGATATTGATAAATCTGTTGCCAGCTTTCTTTCCCGGCTCCAAATGGGTCAAACTTTATAAATATATTACCCTGGGTATCTCAAACCCACTTCACAGTACAGACCCCAGAAAGAACAGCTAACCTTAGCTAAGGCTTAATAAAACAAACAAACGTGCGTTCACATTAACACAATGCAGAGATCAGTAGAAAAGACGCAACTAAATGTTGGAGATGAAGTGAAACTATTTTCTTAGCACGTCTCAACATCATACCATACCTGAACATATGAATACCCTCCCTTTTTGAACAGACTGAAGTTAAGAAATAACGGAGCCCTTATATGTAAACCTTTGCGACAAGGTGCTGAGCACTGACTATAAAACTATATAACAAAATAAACCAATCAACCATATTTGCACTGCCACACAGAACGCAAACAACCCATAGCTTTATATTTACATATTTGAATTTTATTTCCCTATAGCGCAAGTAATTTAAAAAAAAAAAAAAAAAAGAGAAAAAAGACAAAAAAAAAT
>VUQJ01037794.1:0-12351 GCA_015108635.1 Andinoacara biseriatus
GTAATTAAAATGAATGGCTGCTTAATTTAATTCATATTACCTTCATCTGCAGCGGTCTTGGTACTGTGCCTGTATCAAAAACTGCCCCATAGTTAATGTTAGTAAAAACACAGTGATGGAAAATTATAGTACTTCACTCTCATAAATAAAAGATAAACATCTGTTTTAGATTTTCTGGTTGCAAAGGTGTGCTTTAATTGTATTGTTTGAGTTGTTTTCTATCATCTATTCCCTGACACGGTTCATGTCTATAAGCAAACTACAAGAGACCACAGCAATCTGCTCACAACCACAGCAATCACGAGGAAGATTTTGGTGCTGATTTCACTCAGTGACAGTCAAGTATTTATTCTTATATTAAGTTGGATGTTGGTTTTGCACATTGAAACACAACAAAAACCTTTAAAATAAATCTAGTTACCAGAAAAGCTGGTTTTAGTACGGTTGAACCCAGAGTAAGCAAGGGTTGAATGTGAATGAGAAACAAAGGACGCAGCCTGCTTTATCATCCATTTTCCTGTAAATATGACTGGATTTTTTAAAGTAAACATCACACTGTCTTAGACTAGACAGGAAACCCACAGATTAAACCCATAAATTCAACAAGAAAATGTTTGCAGAGGTCATAAATAGAGTGAGCAGCAGGGTCATTTTCTCACAGACTTCTACACAATTTAACTTATTTTTGCAACCAGAGGAAATAAACGCCAAGGCATGACCATCCAATAGTTGTCATCACCACACTCATTAGGTTTAATCCTTTGGGCATCGCTTATGTACAGACTCTACTGGCTGTCTGATAATTATGTATCTCGATGTCTTTTAAATCTCTGTTCAGGGCACCAACATTGCTGCCGGTAAAGCCATCGGCATTGCTGTTGCGACTGGTGTCTCTACTGAGATTGGTAAGATTCGTGACCAGATGGCTGCCACCGAGCAGGAGAAGACCCCTCTGCAGCAGAAACTGGACGAGTTTGGAGAGCAGCTCTCAAAGGTGGGTGAGACAGACAGCCTTTCAGAGATTGTTTTGCCTGCATTGGTTTAATTTTTTCATGTCATAAATGTTTTAGTATTGCTGCCTGTCCTCCAGGTCATCTCCCTCATTTGTGTGGCCGTGTGGATAATCAACATTGGTCATTTCAATGACCCCGTCCATGGAGGCTCCTGGATCCGTGGCGCAATCTATTATTTCAAGATTGCTGTGGCTTTGGCTGTGGCTGCTATTCCTGAAGGTAAGCCCCTGGTATTAACTTCTATTTGACTGCTCAACCATATCGAATATTCATGTTGTGAAACTCATCTGTGATGCCTCTTCCAGTCTATTCATAATTCTTCTCACCACAGAGCCCCACAATAAGAAGGGGTAAAGGGATAAATAAGCTCATTTTATTCATTTTCTTACCACTGAATTTAGTGGCAGTATTTGCTAGAATGACATACTTCTTCAGGTGTACTGAGTCCACCCTGGGACCTTCTCCTTTCTTCTGATATACTCCTAAAGAAGCATCTTCAGCCAGATCTCAACTTGTAGAAGCAGCAGTTTGTCAGAAACAGGAAGTTTCTGGCAAAACGTAAACTTTAGAGTTTGATTTAAATGTTCAGTTTTCAGCTGATTCTTCCACTTGTGTGCTGAGCTAGTGTCAGCTTGGCACAGATTTCCATATCTAGAGGAGCAGCCAATCAAAAGAAGTCAAATTTTAGGGAGCAATATGGCTTTTTTTTTTATATACAGAGGAGAAACCAGGAGGCTTCAAAGGGTGGCAATAATAAAAATGTGTACTTTTTAAAACTGTTAAACATGCAAATCTTTTCTAGAAGAAAACAAGAATCAAACTTAGATGGAAATCAAAAAATTAGGGACCCTTTAAGGTCCAATGCATTGTTCAGTGTTAAGGACTAGAATATAACTGGCAGAAACAGGTGTATGCCCCAGAAAGCAGCTGAAGAGCAGTACAGCTCTAATTTGCACACTAAAGTTTTAAGGCCTTTTATTACACTGATGAAACCCTGTACAGACAATAGCTACTTTTTCAGAAAAAGAGGAATTCTGTTTTTAGTAAAACCTTTGAACTTCCATATATCATCTCCTTTGTCTCGTGCCTGATTACATTTTGTTAGGCAAGAACTCCGTGATTTTTAAGGTCTCACATCCCTCTGCAGTCAGTAGTAAATAGTGCCAAAGTTAACTGGAGAACCTGATGATGCCAAAAGGACAACATCATCTGTACACACAGATGCCGCGATAATGTCACTAAACTGGACAATTTCCAGACCTTGACCACACCATTGTTTTTGCCAAGAATGTGAACGCAGATCACCCTCCGTGCACAGGAGTGCTGAATGACTCGCACCAGCCCTTCCCACAGGAATAGCTTTGGAGAGCACAGAAGTCTGGATGCGATCCAGCCGATGTATTAAGGGCCGTGCAGGGACCCCCGCTGTTGTCAACCTGCCAAGTGGCAGAGTCCCCTGAAGTCCAGCTGTTTTTAAACAAACTTGTTGGACCATTTGTTCTTAACTCTGAAGTTCCTCAAGATTTGTCCAACTTTCAACCCGTTCTTGTTTCAAAGCAGCTTGATTTGTTTACTACCTTCAATTAAGTTCTCCCACTGCCCATCGCAGGTCTGCCTGCTGTCATCACCACTTGCCTTGCGTTGGGAACACGTCGCATGGCCAAGAAGAACGCCATCGTCAGAAGCCTGCCCTCTGTGGAGACCCTGGGCTGCACCTCAGTCATCTGCTCCGATAAGACTGGCACCCTCACCACCAATCAGATGTGTGTAACTAAGGTGGGTTTACACAAATAAACCTACACACATTTTTATTCAAAAAGTGTGCTAAAATAAGATCCCTAACTCCGATTTTTCGTGTTTCCATGCAGATGTTTGTCATTGATAAAGTTGACAGCGACAGCGTTTCCCTCTGTCAGTTTGACATTTCGGGCTCAAAGTACACCCCTGAGGGAGAAGTGTAAGTTACAGGTCAATACATGACTACTGTGACCCATCCGTAACACTGAAAAGAAGACTAATGATTTTTGTCTCTTGACCAGAACAAAGAACGGTGTGTCTGTGAAGTGCGGACAGTACGATGGACTGGTTGAGCTGGCAACCATTTGTGCTCTGTGCAATGACTCTTCTCTGGACTACAATGAGGTCTGTAGAGCAGTCAGGATTTTTTATGCGCATAACATTTATGTTTCCATGTAACAACCTGCGGACAAAAAAAAAAAAAGGCTTAAAAAATATGAAACTTTTTAATTAACTCTTTGTCTCCTTGATTCAGTCCAAGGGTATTTATGAGAAGGTGGGTGAGGCCACTGAGACTGCCCTGTGCTGTTTGGTGGAGAAGATGAATGTGTTCAACACTGAAGTACGCGGCCTGTCCAAGGTGGAAAGGGCAAACACTTGCTGTTCGGTAAGTCTGTCACATGTCTGCTCCAGCATATAGCAGGTTGCTCTTTATATAAACACCTTACTAACTTAAATGACATTTGTCTCAGGGCAAAAAAAAATATTTAAGCTTAACAATTTTTTTTTTAAATATGTAAAAATTATAATCAGTTTTATTTAAATCAAAATGGATCAAAGGACAAAATAAAAGCTGTAAATGACCAGATTATTTTTTATGATGTCCAAATATATAAAACCTTGACAGAGGGTGTACTTTTTTCTCCATGACTGTATATTGGTATTTTTTTCTAGTTTCCAGTGACTCCTGGTTGGCCAAAAAAAGCTGTATGGCAGGTGTAATATTTAAAATGTTTATGTTTAACAGCTGGCTTCAGGTGTATTTTTTAACCTGCTTCTCCAGTTCACCTTCTTGTCTTCATTTTCTGACAGGTTATCAAGCAGCTGATGAGAAAGGAGTTTACCCTGGAGTTCTCCAGAGACAGGAAGTCCATGTCGGTCTACTGCTGTCCTGCCAAATCAGCCAAAGCGCCTGTGGGAAACAAGATGTTTGTCAAAGTGAGTGTGTAACATGAGCCAAAGACAAAAATAGAACTTTCAAGACATCTTTGAAAAAGCTATTTCAAAAAAGGCTCCAAAAGAGACAACATGATGCTTGAGAAGCACAAACAAATGATTCCTTCCTGTCATCAGGGTGCTCCAGAGGGAGTGATCGACCGTTGTACTTACATTCGTGTGGGCACTAACTGTGTACCACTGACTGGCCCAGTGAAAGACCACATCATGTCAGTCATTAAGGAATGGGGCACCGGGCGCGACACCCTTCGCTGTTTGGCCCTGGCTACACGCGACCAACCTCTGAGGAAGGAGGACATGAACCTGGAGGACTCCACCAAGTTTGCAGACTATGAGGTGGGAGAATGAACACAGAAACATTAAATCACTATAGACGTGACTTGTACAAACATGTTTTCACCTTCATGGGAGACCCTAGTATTTCATTTCTTGCTTAGATGTAGCTCAGAGGGCACCAAACATTTCTTTCTTATCCCCAGACGGACTTGACCTTTGTGGGCTGCGTTGGCATGCTTGATCCTCCCCGTAAGGAAGTCATGAGCTCCATTGAGCTTTGCAAGGCCGCCGGGATCCGTGTCATCATGATCACTGGTCAGTATATACACAGATTCAAAACAGCAGTCTCATTTTAAAAGAACTCAAGCAAAGATCGACCCTCTCTACAACCCCCACCCCCTACCCTACCACTCCAGGTGACAACAAAGGTACAGCTGTGGCCATCTGCCGTCGCATTGGCATCTTCGGTGAGGATGAGGATGTCACAGGCAAGGCCTTCACCGGTCGTGAGTTTGATGACCTCTCTCCATATGACCAGAAGAACGCAGTTCAGAAGGCTTGCTGCTTCGCCAGAGTTGAACCAGCCCACAAGTCTAAGATTGTTGAGTTCCTGCAGGGTTTTGATGAGATTACAGCCATGGTGAGCACAAAAAAAAGAACTTTTGATGAGTTTGTTTGTCGTGCTTGATATGACAGGTCTGTTCATTCTAATACACTTTCACCTTTACCTTTCACCAAGACTGGTGATGGAGTGAACGATGCCCCTGCCTTAAAGAAGGCGGAGATTGGCATCGCCATGGGCTCTGGCACTGCCGTTGCCAAGTCTGCCTCTGAGATGGTCCTGGCTGATGACAACTTCTCTTCTATCGTGTCTGCTGTTGAGGAGGGCAGAGCCATTTACAACAACATGAAGCAGTTCATCCGCTACCTCATCTCCTCGAATGTAGGCGAGGTCGTCTGGTGAGGACATTATACTTCACTTAATTGACACTTCAGGGTCACACATGTTGTTGCCTTATGTTTCCATAAAAAGAACCAAGAAAAGAATTAACCCTTCCCTTTTCACCTCTTCAGTATCTTCCTGACTGCTGCCCTCGGTCTGCCTGAGGCTCTGATCCCCGTCCAGCTTCTTTGGGTCAACCTTGTGACTGACGGTCTGCCTGCCACTGCACTGGGCTTCAACCCGCCTGACTTGGACATCATGGGCAAACCCCCCCGCTCCCCCAAAGAGCCCCTCATCTCTGGCTGGCTCTTCTTCAGATATCTGGCCATTGGAGGTAAATACTGATACTGCAGACAAACCTGCAGTCCTTTGTGTCATAGCGGTTTCCTTTAGCAGAGTGTTACAAGTTTTCATCACGTCAGCATCTGTAATTTCCATGTTTATAATGATAGCATACCGTACAAATTTCCAGGTTATTATGTGCTTAAAAACATATTACTTTAACAATATCATAAAAATAACTCTCTTGCGGCCATTATCTTCAAGACTTATAGTTTCGATGGAGCTATGTTTTGGATGACAGCTGGTCTCTGTAATACGTCTTCCAGGTTACGTTGGAGCTGCAACAGTGGCAGCAGCTGCCTGGTGGTTTCTGTACTGTGACGAGGGTCCAATGGTCACCTTCCACCAGCTGGTTAGTATGAAATCTGTCTCATTTGTGTACTTTTCTTCTAACATATTCCAGTGACTTTTCGTGTAAAATTACAGCTCATTTTTTTCCAAGCGTGCAGAATCATCTTGGCTTCTCACAAAAAACGAAACTAAAAAGAGAGAATTTATGTTTTTCTCCCCATCAGTCTCATTTCATGCAGTGCAGCGAGGATAATGAGGAATTTGCTGGTGTCCACTGTGAGGTATTTGAGGCTGCTCCACCAATGACCATGGCTCTGTCTGTACTGGTCACCATCGAGATGTGCAACGCTCTGAACAGGTCTGACTTCACTGTGTGCCCAAAAAGCACTGTGGGTGCATCTACCTGAAGATGTATCTGTACACTGATAAAAAATTACACTTTACCCTGTATTCAAACATAGCACATTATATAAATAGTTTGGTTTTTGGACAATGACACCATTTTTTTGTATTTTTGCCTCTGTACACCACCACAGTGGATTTTAAATCAAATTGTCAGGATGTGACTGAAGCGCAGACCTTCAGCTTTAATAGAAAGGGGTTTTACAAAAATTCTCCATCGACTGTTTATTAGCCTAACTAGCGAAAGATCTCCAAGTAGCAGCTTCTTCTTGTTAGCTCTTTTAAATGCAGACCCCCATTTTCAGAGGCTCATAATTAAAGGGACAAACTAACATAATTTTAAATATGCTTGTTTTTGGTTTCATCTTTCCAGGGATTTGTTGTTTTCCAGATGTTTTAAAGTCTAACCTGGCGATCCTGTTATTAAGTGTTGTAAATCCTCTGTATTTTATTCGTCAAGGCGTCTCTTGATTGTAGATCTTGGTAACAATATATCCACCTCCTTGAGAGTTTTGGACTTGGTTAGATGCTGTTTTTTTTAACCATGGAAATCATTTTGCAATCATCCACTTTAGCGGTCTTCTGTGCTCTTTCAGACCTTTTGGTGTTGCTGAGCTGGACGGTGCATTCCTTCTTTTTTGTAAAGCACCTTGAATTAAAGCTGAAAGTCTGCATCTAGATTGTTTGATTTAAAATCCACTGTGGTGGTGTGCAGAGGTAAAGCTACAGAAATGACCAGACCACCACCAGCAAGTTTGAAATGAATAAAAATATATTTTCTCTGTATTTGAGCCATAAGCAGTCAGGAAAGAATGAGAGTTATTACTCAGAAACAGCTGTTCTGTCAACAGACATTAACATCAGCCTGCTGATTAAAGATATCATGTTTCTGCCTCTTTCTGCTGTTGCCAAGTGGCAGGTGCATAAGGGGGGGGGATCTCATTTTACTCACAAATTATTTTTAATAGCAATAAAGTAACTTTTTAAATGTATTGCCTATTATTTTGCGAGAAAATGTTTTATTACAAACCTACTGTTTGATTGCACAATAGAACAAACACAAAAGTGCCTCTGTGTCATGTTCCATATATTATTTATGCCAAATTAGGATACAAAATTACACGGTCATCACTTTGAGTGGTAATTTAGGTGCAGTTTAAACTACACATCTGTCTCTTCTCTTTTTTCCCTCCCAGGGAACAAACCAACAAGCGCCGTGTTAAGGAGATCGTGAAGGAGTTTGCTTTGCTCTGCCGAGGTCTGCAGGGCTCCGGATACTCAGATTACTAGCCAGAGCTGCCAGCATTGCAGTATTCTAGCTTCTTCTTCCTCACCAATTCTCTGAGAAAGCCCCACAGCTCATCCCCTTTTTCGGAAACGTTCGGTGCTGAATAAGATTGTTGAATTAAGAAATGCGACTGGAAAACAAAAACACTTAGATTGCACCAGCTCTCAGACACATTAACTGGACACTTTGTTAAGATAGGTGGGTCTCTGTGCAACATGTTTTTTAATAAAATATCTAAAGCGGGATAAAATGAAATAAGAGTCAGGGTGGCATTTTTGTATCTATATGCAGGAATGCACAAGGTTCCATACATGTGCTTTATGTCTGTGACAAATGACAAAACACCAATAAACAAAAGGAAATCTGTTGCAGCTGCATGATCAACGGCGTGTTTGTTCACTTATTTCTGTTGCATACTGCTGTGGATCCCATTCACACTGTTACAAAGGAGAGCCTTTAAAAAAAATGTCACGTTACATTATGCAGCTTAAAACTCTTGCACAGGTGTACTTCTGCTGATAGATAAGAAAACAACTTAATCACTTCCACAACAGAAAGAAAAAAGAAAAAGGAACAAGACCAACTTTAGAAGCAGACGAGTTGTGTCTAAAAACTGCTTGGTTTCTTTTGTGTGTGTGTGTGTGTGTGTGTGTGTGTATCAGTGACATCACTGTGAGGGATGGCAGTTGTCTCTGGAAGTTTTGGCTCCATCCTCATCATAGAAAAACGTGGATTTTTGCCGTCGCAGTGGAGGTTGGTGCACTAAGAGTTTGTGCAGAGAAGCTAGTCTGAGTGTCGTCGGTTGACTGTGCATTTCAACCACAGCCCAGTAGGCTCCTCCTGAGGGCAGTGCCGACCCGGGGCCGTTTACTACCGTATTCTTGTGAAGAGGTTAAGTACTGACTTTGATTCCTGGGTAGAGAAAGACATTAAACAGTGTGACGCACATTAAAATATATCAACGTGACTTTTACTTGTTTGCTGATTTCCTGTACCTTGGTACAGCGCGTCTTACTGAAGACGTTCCAGAAACGTAGTGTCTCGTCACCAGCACCTGTAACAATGGCCTCCCCATCTGGTGACACAGCCTGGGGGGGAAGGGGGGCACAATCATCAAATATTCATTAAATGTGACACAGAGTGCACTCTGCATAATGAGGATTTTTAAATGGATTCCTCTGATGATTCTTACATAGTTTTACTTCAGTATGATTTCTGTATCTTGCTACTAATTAAAGCGTCTGATGGCTACCTCTACAAGTGGAATTGTATGCAAACACTGGAATCGTGGATGTTACCAAAGTGCCACGGTCTAGTTACATCAATGCTGAGCAAAAATCATGATTCATTTATTGCGTGTAATCATACCAGATACAGGACTCTGTAGGAGTGTCCGGTCAACTTGGCCACCTGTGTAAGCGATGGATACTTCCACACCAGAATCTGATTCTGAGAGTAGCCGTGCGTGCTCACCTGGAAACAAAGAGCAACTTGCAGTTACCATCTCGTGCTTGTGTGCCTCTGCTGGGCAGATTTTGCAGAAATGTAATAAGCGAATGCCAAAGATTAGTGTCACTCATGTTCCTGAGTGGAACTGAACACTTCCTTACATAACACGGGCGTACCGTACACAAGTAACTGGGTGTATATTAAGTTGTCCAAATGTAATCTAATTTGCTAATTTAATATTTGAGCTACTGTGTTCACAAATTGTGCCTACACAGCATGATGACAATATCTATAGCCAGATGCTGCTGCACAGACATCACATCCCAGAGTGTTTTGTAGTGTGTGTGTGTGTGTGTCTCCTCACCAATTCGTTGGCATGTTTGGACCAGGCCAGGTTGCAGACCTGGGAGCCGGTGTCTGTGCTCTGCAGAGCTTGACCTGTCAGCGTGTTCCAGAAACGCAGGCAGCGGTCGGCCGTGCCGCCGCCTGACGCCAGCAGCCCGTGCTGGTGTGGGGACCAGGCGATGGCCTTCACTGCTGCCAGGTGGTCACTGTACTGCTGCACAGGAAGGAGGCTGGAGCTGTTCCACACCAGTAACTGGTCAAAAGGCAGGATACGTTCAGTTTAACAGTTTTTTTTTTTTAACACCATCGATAAAGCCTGATTTGGCCTTGAACCTTTATGCAGATTCTAACCTGTTCCTTGAGTATGAGCTGTTTTAGCTGCCTCACCTTATTGTCGTTGCCTCCAGACGCAAGGTGCTGGTGATCAGGAGACCATTTGAGACCGCACACTTCCTGTCTGTGACCTTGCAGCCTTCTCTCAGCAGACGGTGGTGTTCTGACATCCCGCTGTAGGATCACTCTGTCTCGACTGCCAGAAGACAGCTGCTCGCCATTCCACGCCAGGGCACCTGGGGCACAGAAGGTAGGAGGGGAGGGTGTCTTATTTCACTGCAGCTACCAAAAATGCATCCTACATTTCTTGGGCGATATCAGCTATATAAACGCTGGTGAAAAGTGAAATAAAGATGTGTATTAAGTTTGACCAACTGGTTATTGCCGTGGAGGTCTGCAGCAGATAAAAAGCTAAGCCTGAGCTTAAAGGCCTAGAGCTAGGGTTATTCCTGTAACCGCCAATAACAACAGCAGGATAAATGGGTTCTTGGTGAGAAATGCACAAATCACATTTGATTGAATTCACTTTGCTTCTGCTCTGACTGACCTACTCTGGCTGAGTGGCCCTCCAAACTGGTCAGCTTCCTCCCTCCTGCTGCGTCCCAGACCTGAACGTAACCTTTGTGGGTCCCAACAGCGACCAGACTCCCCTAAGACCAGAGCAATCCAAATGTTATTGTCCTTCTCTTTTTACCATCTGTGTTGTCATACAGAAGCAGCAAAATCAGTTATGGCACGCTCACCCTCTCATTCCAGCACACCGATGTAACAGAGTCTCCATCCACTGAAAGGTCACATAACCTTGTCACCTGTTTAGACCAAAAAATAAGCACTTCCAGTTCCACCGTGCAATACACATGAGCTCTGCTTTTCATCTGCAAGCACCTCTTTAAATCTACCTGGCTTGTGCAGGCACTCCACAGGTAGATGCAGGCTCCCAGGCCAACACTCAGCAGGTTGCCCGCTGACCAGTCCACCAGGTTGAGGTAGAAGTCATCCTGCAACTCCGGAGCATCCAGCACTTTGAAGGGAATCTTGGAGATCTTTCGGGCTGGTTTGCGGGGTGAGCGGAGCAGCTTGTGGCTACAGAAACAAACACGGTGCGTTAACCAAAAATAAGCACGATTCGAACACCTAATCCGCTCAGTGTGCAGCGTGTACGAGACATTTCATACCTCTTGTTGCTAAGGGGAGAAAGGGAGTATGGTGAGACTTCGCTGTCACTGTCGAAAGGCACTCTCTTAGTGTGGACAGTGTACTGCAGAGAAGAAGCAAAATGAACAAACTGTCACCGAGTTTTGATGTAGTCGTTGTCACTCACGGCCACCTAAAGGTGAGATATTTGTCATGTTATGCACCAGTAAAAAGTTTTATAGTCTTGCTGTTCTTATAAAATAAAAGCACATGTGGCAAAATGTTTACAACAGAAATCTCACACAGTGGGTCACGGCTACTCCACCACAGCCATCCACGGGCCACACCACAAGCTTCTGAGTAGTTACACATTATTTATTCATAAGCCTCTGAGTTATTTTGTATTAGCAATCAGTTTGAATTAACTTTAAAGGGCCTTTTTCTCTCGTTGTTTACCCTAAAAAGACTGTGAGAGTCTTGCGAGAGGACTGCGTGCCTCCGGTCTTCTGTGTGAGGGTCTGGCACCGTCTCTATCCCGGCCCCGAGCAGCTCGTTCCTCAATAGGGCAGCATAGGCCACAGCATCTGGAGGGGTGGTGGCAGTGAGAGCGGCGATGAAAACACTAACATTAGAGGCACAGATCTGGACTTTAAATGTTAGATTTGGCACGCATACATATAAGGACTTCTGACCTTTGCTTGAGTCTGAAGTGGAATCCTTTGCTTTATGGTTCTGACTGGGAGAGCCACAGTTTTCCTGTCAAGAAAGGGAAAGGCACGTCACCACTGGCCAAGATTACTGAGCTGTCACTGTTGCTTTTGTGGCATAAGAAAGTGAACACCTCTCACATTGGCATAGTGGAAGTTGATGCTCCAGTTGCTTCCAGCTCGAGTAGGGATAAAACGGTCCCCTGACTTCACACTGACAGGACTGCAGGTAGCACTCAAACACTAGGATGAATTAGACAGATCATAAACAGCGCACTAAGATCGGTGCTAATTTATGAGCACGCTCAAATGTAACGTGTGCCTGCACCACGATTGGAACATGTTAAATATCTGCGCCTAACCTTGGTCAGGCGGGCCTCTGCGGGCAGGTTCTGGTGGTTGATTTGCCTTAGGAGCCGTCTTTCGTACTCTTGGTCCATTTCTCCGGGGCTGACGAGCAGCAAGGCCCCACTGCTGCTCTCCCTGCCCCCCTCTAAACCTCCGCTCCCTCTCGGTGAGGAAATCCGCAGTGGATCCCCATCTCTGTGGAAAAAAAACGGGTCAGCTTTATTTCACAACCCTAACCATTCAGACCGCAATGTGCGCGGTCCAAAGACGCGCACACACACACACACACACACACACACACGAGCAGCTCTTTTGGCTACACAAACCAAACGGCCTGGTTAGCCTGGCGTCATCGTGTAAGAACATCTAAGATCAGCTGGTTTTAAAACACATGTTTGCAAAGCCAAATTTGCATTAGCTGTTTATAATTCGCTGGAAGCGGGTAGATATCAAAGTAAAAAAAAAAAAAAAAAAAAAACCGGGGGGGAAAAAAAAAACCCCCCCACA
>VUQJ01037794.1:21652-33830 GCA_015108635.1 Andinoacara biseriatus
AAAGAAACTGAAGCAAAGGGAATTAATTCGTGGGGTTTCTCTTTCGAATGGATGTCTTCAGGGGTATCTTCCCTGGAGTGAAATAGCATCAATATGCTAATATGACACACTCGCGTCTCATGCCTCCATTCATTAGTGTGAATGACATAATCAGTGTCATTTACCTTGCTTTAAACCACATATGGACTGAACCAGTTGTGGGCATCAGCTCTAGAACCTTGTTGCCAGGCTGAAGAGAACAGCTTTTTTTGTCGTACAGCCTTTTCATATCTTTCTAAAGCTAAAGAATAAGATGATGTAAACATTCCTGGAACTGTGGGACAAAATCAAGGACATTAGTTTGAAGAAGTGTGTTAACAGACAACAACTGCTCCTTCAACATTTTCAGCGGTCTTCGCACACTATCTCCAAACTCCATTACCGCAGGGCTAAAACTTAGAGATTTCTGATTTGCAGCAAATTGAAGATAAGGCAGACCGTCATCCCAGTCTCTCAGTCTCAAGGCAATATTTACACATCAGTGCTTTTAGTGTCTCATGCCACCTCTCTAGTGAACCTTGCAATTGCGGATGGTATGGACTAGAAATTTCAGCAGAGCCTTGGTTAGCAGTGATTTTACAATGCCTCCAGAAAACAAGTGGCAGAATACAGACTTAATAGTGAGTTGGAAGTGATTACCAGATTTAGTTTTTGGCAGTGGGCCCTCACAATCAACAATCACATGCTCAAAATGTTAACCCACTGCAAGGATGGATTTGAGAGGAACGGGTGGTACAACCTGACTGGGTTTGGCAGCAACTTGGTAAATGCTGCAGGTTTTACACACCCTAGCTAAATGATTAGAACATGGATTTTCATGTGCTAGCTGCAACACACTTTTTCTGTACCCCTTAGTTAGGAACTACCACCTGATTTACTACACCCCAGTCCTCCTCTTTCTTGCCTTAACCTATTCCAGGAGACCCACGTCAACATAAGCAAGTCATCTTCCAAGAAAAAGGAGTGTGCTTTTGTCCCTCACTTGCTGTTTCTGTTGCTTCGGCAAAAACATTTAGAGCTGATAGCATCAGCTTTCTGGGCTTGGCTCAGGGATTCATGTGACGCAGGTAAAAGACTTTCAGTTGTAGCTTTAGCAGTGTTCTGTTCAGAGGGTGTGGGCTCTGAAGGCCAGGAGAAGGTAACTTATACTCTGACAGAACAGGTGCAAGCACAGAATCAGCCAAGTTTATCAACTCCCCTAATTTATGGGCCTGGGACCTAGTGAGCACAAAAATATCTTAGGATTGTTAGCTGGAGTGGTATCACGGCTATCCCTATACCTCTTACTATGGTGCTTGCATTACAAGAGGTCTCTGTGCTAAGGGGCAGAAGGTCAGAGAGGATAAATGACGGTGAACCACTGCCTCCCAGTATTTTCACTGGCTTCTGATCCTCAGTAGTTCCTCTTAAAGACACCTATCCATCAAAGATGAATGGTTCAAAGAACTCATCAGGTTCATCTGGCTCAGCCGAGGGCTCAGAAAAACTTTAACTTACTTTGTTGAGGGTGCTGCTTACACTTGAGAGACAAATGATCTGCAATGAAATTTTCTGTTTTATGACAGTAATAACTTTGCCTCTCTGACTTTGGACTTGGTGGAGCATCTTTAAGTTGTTGATTTAAAAATTTAACGGGGTGAAGTGGAACGCTCTTCGACCTGGAGGGAGGCGGAGCGTGAACTGTCTCATTCACATTTAAGAGATGGCCTTCATTTCACGACAGGATAACCTTTAAGCGCACTTCAACATTAGACATATGGGAAGAATCAATAGAAATTAGAGGCCTGAAAGTAAGCAGCAGGTCCAGAAATACCTGCAGTGGCTGGTGAAATCCTATCCTTTCTATTCCTTAATTTTCTCTTTATCAGAGACCTAGACACGGGAGTATCATAGTGAGTGGCAAATGCACACAAGTCATTCTTTCGGCAAGCATCAAGCTGCTCTAACGTAGGGTCATTTACAAAGTTCTCTAATTTAAATGGAGCCATAATTCAAGTATCCCAAATGAGCCCCCACTTAAGAAACAAATCTGAAAAAACTTTGAACAGGGCCGTATTTACCACTGTGTAGCTTTCCTTCTTCTTTTACAACAGTTCAGAGAACTGAGGAGAGCAGCTGCTGAACTTTTGGGAACAGAATGTTGTCCCATTCTTGTCTGGAAGGGTTCTAGCTGCTCAACTGTCCTGGGTCTGATGTGTCATATTCTTAATTTCATGGTACTAAATGTTTTTCAGTAGGCGAAAGGTCTGGACTGTGGGCTCTTCAGTTCAGCAGCCAGATTCTTCTGCGATGAAGCCATACTGTTTGTAATAGCTGCAGAATACAGTTTAGCATCGTCTTGCTGAAGTCCTTCCCTGAAAAACATTGCTAACTGCTGCACCACACAGAATACTTGTCAGAATGTATCAAATGGTTTTAACTTAAAAGAAAAAGTAAAAACTTTTAATTTGAGGGTAAAACTAATATTTTAGTTTTTATTTGGATTTGGATAAACAGATGGGATCTGATGTTGGGATTTATATTTTTACTGCACCATATTTCTATACAGTATAATGTGCCTTTAGATGATGCTATATAAATACATTTGGACTGAAATGAACCTTTCCTCAAACTAATGTTTTAACTGCACTGAAACAAAATTCACTGATGCAATCCAATAACATTCATACAAGAAGATTGTGTTATACATGCCCATTTTAATAATCTGATAGAAAACATTTGCTGAGCACAACATACACCGTTTTACAGTATACTGTGAAGAAAACACTGAAAAAATACATTTGAAACAATGTTATAAATTTCAGCAAATATTCTTATAGCTGTACAATGACCTGTCACCGTACACATTATACTGCAGTAAATATCCAGCCTTCATAAACCCGCCAGGAACAAAAAGACTAAAAAGCATCTGCTGCACCTCGTGTGAGGCGCAGTTGGCTTCCACTGTACAAACATTTCTGGCTGGAATTTCAAACTAAACGTATTTCTTAAATCGTCAAAATTGACCTGCATAACTTTATGCTATGGTCTCATAGCAATATACCTTGCTATATACAGATGGACCAACAAATGAGTTCAGTCAAAATGTGATTTGACACGTGGTAGTGCATATAAATAACAAATATACAGTGAATATTAACAATGCAGTATTAACATATACAAGAAAAGGTAATAAATACACTGTTACAAACAGCTTAAGGGTCAGCACAACACAGCTGGGTGCAACAGGACTGTGCAACTCTGTGACCACTTAAATACACATGCGCACGCACACACACACACACACACACGAGGAGAATGTCATATTGTGAAACATGAAACTGATCTCCCCTTATTATGACCATACAATGTGGTACCTTTAAGGAAGTGTTGGACAGATCAGCAACCAGCTGCATAACTGTCGACATATTCAAAGTGCAGCAATGAAAACGACGAGATTCAATTATTCCGTCAGTGACAGGTGTCTTTTTAAATGGTGCTTTCAACCTTGAAGTCATTCAAAGTTTAAAATGAGTCAGCCTATTCATGAGAATGGAATACTGCTAACCACAGCAGGTGTGTGTGAGGTGATGAAAAGGGGAATTACAGGGTGGAGACGGTTTTTCCACACTCGATGGGCTTAAAAACAACTAGGGTCCGATTTATTTCCCCCCATTTTAATCTTGGATGATGTTAGTGAGAATTTAGTCTATAACTGGCTTTTGATGAGAGAGATCAAGCTCACTTCTTGTCACACCAGTTACTCTTTGGGAATGTGATCACACTTTTGAGGGGAGGCAGTGAATCCAATAAAGTGCTTTCCTTACAGGATCTTTGGAGGGTTTTATGTCTTTGCACTGAAAAAAATAAAAAAATGTTTTTCCCTCTTATAAAATCTAGTCTGAGTCGTTTAATTACTTATTTAATTACTTATCTGGATAAATCAAATCAAATTATTTGGTTTGCAATGTTTGTTACCGTGTCGCCTTTAAGTTACAGATGCTGTCTTTGTTTAACTGTGTGCCACAAAGTGCAAATTGTGCTGGGAAGTCAGCTGATTTGTTGAACACACATCCATTTGTGAAGAACAAGTTTATACTATTGCCAGAACATCAGGAAGACTGTGTGAGCCAGCTATGTCCATTTTTGTAGAAAATCTGACACATTTTTACAGCTACATTAATGTGTTCAATAAATTATAAAAACACTTACAAAAAAGACACACGTAAAAAAAGGCACACTACTCTTTTTAGACAAGTGTTTAAAAAAAAACTACTGGGTTACAAATAACTCGCTGACCAGTAGCTGTGGCCGGGTAATATCGGGTTGTATCCAATCTCGACACGATACAAAGAATCTAAATGAACATAAAAAAATGTCCTGAAGTGCAAGTTTGAAATTTAGACTTGTCCCAGTACACAGATTCATACGTCCACATTCTTTGTCTGAAAGAACCCAAGTTAGGCTCTGCCTCTGCAGTCCCACAGTAGTCCCTTCTTTAAAGAACAGAGGCTACACTCTTCCAGCTCCCTTCCAGGGGGGCCAAAGACAAACTGCCGCAGGGTTTCCAAGCCTCATATGCAGGGGTGCCCCACATTCAGTCAGGCCCTCTTCGCCAAGTAGCTCCCAAGAGCCAGATTGCAGGATTGCTCCACTGCAATAAAATGAATTCAGCAAAAATCTGCTACACTCCAAGAACGCCACCGGTTCAGCTATGTTTCCGCCGGGGAGACGTCACAAGTCGTCATTTCTGTCCCTTCCTGATCACAAGGATGATGCTGTAATGTCACATTGTCACAACTGTCAGCTGTGTCCATCATCCCACTGTCTTCATCTTGTCCTTCCTGGTCATCCAGCGTTAGATCAAACTTGAATTTACTTGCTACAGGCCGCCCTTCCACCTCCCCATGAGGTCCTCCTTCTCCATCACTGGTGTAGAAGGGAGGTGAGGGGCTCTGGGGGATCATGCTTTGGTACCAGTTCCTGTTGTCCTCTAGTGTATCCAGAATGTCTTGGGCATCGGGATGGACCAGGTCAGCCCATGTCTCCCACAGAGGGTGGACTATGTAATCAATGAAGCTAACCTATAGAAGACAAACAGAGATGATGTCAGTAAATATGAAAAATAACCACAATATTAACATTTTATTTCGAGAGCTGGATGACTGCGTTCTCTACCTGAGTCCTCTCTACTGAAGCTGTGTGTTTGTCACACATTGGGCTGATTTCCATCCCCCTCTCCCTCTCTCTGTCTCCCTGGTGGAAGAACTCATTCATGATTCTGTCAGTCCACTGCCGGTACAGATCCAGATGTTTGGTGGGGTTGCTCAGGTCTGCACAATGAACCATGTTACGGAGAACCTGCAGAAAAAACAACAGTTTAGTATCTTTTTTTCCACCCTCAACAGTAAATACAAGTGTTTGTGTCATGTGTGCATACTAGTCTGCCTCTTACCTGCATCCTGTCTGTGTAGTTGTCAAGCATCAGGACACCAGAGCTGGTGACCTTCTTGGTTTCCACCATTGTTTTCAAATCAGCCAGCAGACTCATGTGTTTAGACATGTCGGTTGCCAAAACCTGCAAGAGAGCAAGACATGAAAAATGAAATATTTTAGAAAGTAAGAAAAAGAAAAGCTGTAAAAACTGCTCAGACACTGAGACGGGCTTGCTGCCTGAGACAGATATGCAGACATTTCCTCACCATTTCTATGACCATCCTCCGGAGCGTCTGCCTCTGCTTCTTGGTGAGGTTTTGAAAGATGTCGCAATTGTCTTCCTGCAGCAGTTTGAAGCCCACGGCCAGGTGGTGATTTTCCAGCACTGACTCATCATTGTACATCAGAGCAAGCTCAGAGTCTAAATGCAAATTACAAGAAGAGAGGTTTAAGCATTAAACCAAGCAAACATTTCTGCCTATTTTCTAAATGTAAACCAAACAAATCACTCTTGTTGACTTTTTTGAGTGTAAAAATTGGACCTACTTGTATTGATTAGGAACTGGTTGGAGACTCCTGGGTGGTCCACGTCATGAATGGCTGCTGCAAAAATGGCTGCCAAGATCTCCAAATCAGTGAAGACTGCCTGTGTTTGAAGAGAAGGAAGTAGAGCAAAAATAAGTTAATAGATGTGACCATACAAGGTAAGGTATTATTCTGAGAAGCCCATCCTTCCATGTGTCATCCTCTCTGGTATGCACTTTCTATTGATGCTATTCACCTGAGCAAATCAATATAAACAGCTTGTGCAAAAGGTGCGGCTTGTGGCGGCACACTTCAACTGCGCCACATTTTAAACAGGAAATGCCAAAACACTACTGAAAGCTATCAGGTGACTTACATCTAATGCAGGGGTGGACAGGAGGATGTGCGTGGACTGGACTACATCGGCAGCGTGGAGGTTGTTGTGGTACGCCACGTCGGAGTGATAGTGGCTCTCTAGGGTCAGCATGAACGTCACAAAGGTGTCCGTTGGAATCTTGAACGTCCTCATCAGGTCTCGCTCCTGCGTGCGACAGTGTGGACGGACATTAGGAAAATAAGACTTGAGGCTAAACATGTTACAGGATATTATTTTCTTTATGGTGCACCCATCTACACTAACCACGGTTCCAATTCTGAGTCACTGAATGGGTAGTCATAAACTAGGCAGGGCTCCAGACTAACAGGTGCACTGGCATATAATTTAGGTGCTACTAAAACATTTTGACTGCAGCATCTGGTGCGCCTGTAATACATTTTAAGTTATCTCTTGGCCTCGACAAGATTGTTTGCAATGGACAGCACAGCATTTAAGGGAAAGAGTGCAGAGTGCACTATGGAGCTAATCTAGAGAAGAGGCTGAAAAATGAACAGTTTTCCCTCCTGCCACAATACGTTACAGCGGGAAATCAATTTCAAAGCACTTGGGATCCTCCAGCTGAACCTAACAGAGCATAATGCACACAGTGACATTGGCTCTGTTTGATTGAATGGCTTCACACTCTGTATGAGCTCTTTCCTGGTTAAGGGATGGAAGTTGAGGCTAAAGACAAACCTGGAAGATGGTGTACATGACGCATGTGAGAGGTCGATTGTGGGAATGCTCGGCCACTTTGAAAATATTCAGTCCCCATTTGTTGATGTTTTCCAGGTCCTGTTATGGAGGACAAATTTTAAGTGTTTGAGCACATGAGACACCAGATATCATAGAAAGTTTAAGTTTTGTTTTTTTTTTGTTTTTTCCCCATCAATCTGCGTCACTTACCTTTGACAGCAGTTCCTCCTGGTCCGTCTTGACCCCAAAGCGATTTCCAGCACTCCCCGAGATGCTTGAGGTATGGCTGAGTTTTCGCACCCCACTGATCTGTGTCATCATCCCACCATGTTGCTGCTGCTGCTGCTGCTGGCCCTGCCTCCGCTTCCTTTCCCTCGACTTTGGAACTGGACACGGAAGCTCCAACTCATTCTGCTTGTCTGGAGGAAATAAAATTAAAGACACAAAATTCAGAAGAGAATATTACAAAAGGTGATTTTCTGATGAGTTCAGTTGCAATGGACAGCTGGATAAACCTCCTGACTTGTGTTGCCACTGGACTGAGTAAACAAAGTCAACATGGGGCAATAGTTGACCTCTCACACCTACGTTACAACAGCAAACAGAATCTATATGTCTGCCGTCTGCAGTAAAAATACACTAATAACAGCAGTAAAGGCAAAAAACCCCCAAAATTCAAAAAAACAGCGCTGAGATGAGTACGTATGACACAACAGCTCTATATGTAATAATGAGATTTTATGACAATCAGGCAAATATGCCAATAGTCAACACATTCTGTGAATCGGAGCCATGCGGTGATAACAATTCAAAGAATCATGGAAAGTTGGCTCGTGTTAAGTTGAAATGTTTAGAAGAAGAACCTGCAAGTATGCGGGTTCAGTGGGTGCATCTGACTCATATATTAGCTAAATGACATTTCTCACAAGCACGCGGTGTGTGTGCGTGAGACTCCCTCTGTCTGTACATGTGCACGGCATGCAACTGCAGTGAGACAAAAAAAAATAAAAATATCTCAGCTGCATCCTCCACAAAGCACAGGAAAATGATCTCCCTACACCTGACAGGTGTTAGCTGCAATGCAGATAAAACCGCAAAGCTTCAAAGATAAACTGAGCTGAGCTTTCATATTTGTTTCTATCACTGCACCGCTTCTATTGTTGGAAAAAGAGGCAGCTTTTATCCCTCTCCATGCATTCACCACCTTGTATTTTTTTTTTTCTTTTTTATGTTTTGCTCCTCCAAGGCAGGAAAACAGTTATGTGTTTACCGCTAAAAGCCAGAACGTTAGTCTGAGGAGAACCCTGATAAGCTGGCAGTCTGGCTGTATGCTGGTGGTGAGCAAGATGGGAGGGTAGAAAACCTGAGGGGCAGAGTGTTTTGCAGGGCTGGCGAGCTGGCTGGCTGTTAGTCACGAAATGCCGCCAGGCTTTTTAAAAGACAAGCAACCACGGCTGTCCAACTGATGAATAATGCAGCATCTATCTGAACCTGATGGCACTGTAAGCACACAAACACCCTCCCTCTCTCCGACTCACTGCTCCTAATCTCTCCAGAGGGAAGTCTTCCCTGAGTACAAAGCCCTCCCTCCTCCCTTCACATATCTCTGCAGTCAGAGCGAGGGGACTCTGTCTCTCTTTCAGACCAGATCAGACTGGTTTAAGAGCAGTGTTGCAGAGCAACTGAGAGTTTCCCCACTACTTGGCACATACTTTGGGTAACCTCACAACCTCTGTAGCATTCCTGAAGGATGCTGCCTCCCTGAAGTTGTACATACAGCACATTCTGTGATGGTGCAAAGCATACTTCAGGGGCTGTGTGGTTATTTTTGAATAAATATGTGCTGCAGTGCTCACCTAGGAAGGTGTTGGAGATGTACTCTGACACTTGGTTGCCCGATCGGCTCATCTCAGACAGGTGGCTTAGCTCCCGGTTCAGCATCCTCTTGAACTGGAAGCAAAGATATAAAATATTGATGAGGTTATGCGATTTATACAGAAAAAAAACCCAACAAAAAACACATCCATCAAATGATTCTGTTATTTCTCAGTAGGGGAATAAAGCATTTCCTGTTATTTTCCACTGGAACATGTCCCATGGGAACATGTCCTCTGGATTTAATGCGCCATATTAGGTTTGTGTATTCTTCCCCATTCTCCTTGATCAGGACTGCTTCATATTTCAACAAATCTCATTCAATGCACAGTATGCATATTTCACAGTTCATTTATGTCCATTTTCTAGAAAAGCAAATGACGCCAGTTTTTGCAAACACTGAGCACCGGCGTGATGAAAAATTTGTCGCAATGCAATCGAGCATCCAGAGTTAACCAGGCACTTCACCAGCAGAAAACAAACGATAATGCAAGGAAAATCTCCTCTGGGACACACCTTAATGTATCCCCAGGACACAGAGAACAGGTAGTTGGCCTCAGGCATGGTGCTGAGCAGTGCTGAGCCCCTCAGCAGAAGCAGTAAGTGCTCCTCTCTGAGTGGACCCCCAAGGCTTAGCTCAGCCCTACAGCCTGAAGCTCAAGGCGTCACCAAATCACCGCGTTCCAACGGTTGACTACGGTAAAAACGCCCCAGCCGAAGTCTCTGGAGAGGAGCTGTGGCAGAGCCCTACATCCCGAGCCAAATGCGCCTCCTCCTAGCGTCCTCCATTGTTATCAAGGATCGTGAGCCACTGACTTGAGTGATGGAATCCCCCTGGATATAATCAATATTCCCTTTCCTTTTCTCTAGCTGTCGCTTCCTCTGTCCCTTTCTTCAAAGGGCCATCTCCTCCTGCCACCATCCAAAAAACATGCAGGGGGAAATCCAGCCTTTCCAAGCCCAGATTAGGCAAGTCAGGAAAGAAAGGCAGTCTTCACAGCAGAGGGAGAAAAGGAAAAGAGGGACTGAAAAAGGCAGAGAGGAGGAAGAGATGGGGGCGCGCTGTAGAGTTCCCTGTGGCACAGACTGGTGGAGCCTCTCTCTCTCTCTCTCTCTCTCTTTGCCTCCCACCCTTGCTAAAAAACTGATGCTCATGCACAGCACTGCAGAAAATGAGAGCTTGGAGGATCCCCCACATCTTCCTCTCTATTTCTAGCTATTTCTCTCTCTCAATCCTGTGTTCTGTGAACCCCCCCTCCCACCTCCATCTCCCTTCTCCACTTAAAATGCTCCCCCTGCACAGTAATGCAGAACAGATGCAAAGCATACTGCGCAACGTGACGCTTCAAAGCGCAAGAGCGTTTATCACATGGATGATGAGACACAGACACAAACACAGACACAGAACTAAGCATATTTTTAAATATAGGAGCGAAACAACAGGGAGATGCAAACAGTTCAGTCCGTATTCATTTTGTTTCACTGTATCAAGCAGATGAAAGAGTTTTCAGTCTGTGGCCCATTGATGTACCACCATCTGCATGGCAACCCGACTGCCATGGCAACAGAATCACATGGTCTCTTCACTGTTATCACGGTGGTCCCTACTTTAAAAACACAGCATTGCATCATATAGATAAACAAACCTATCACAAAGACCACAGCAGTGAAGCTCTAGATAGACATCTTTAAAAACACGAAGCAAAACGTCTGTGCAAAAGACTGATTTTCAACCTCTGATACAAAATTTTGTTGCTGATTCAAATAAACATTAATGCATAAATCACACCCCAAACTTAATTATCAAAGCTCTGTAATAACTGTGTGTGCAATCAAGGCCATTTTCTGTGAAAGTAATTGGGCTTTCCTGTTTTTTTAAACACTAAAGAAAGAAAAAAAAAGGCCTTTTATTCACTCTTACAATGAGTTCTTTTCTCGTCATACTGAACCAGACTCTCTGGCCTCAACAGCTGTCTAATAGCTGTCAACCAGACAACTAACATCTACTTGACTGTGGAACTTGAAATCCACTTTCAAAGCATTGGCTGCACTAAAACCCCAGACTGCCAAAGGCAGTCCATAAAAATCAAAGTTGGAATCAGCTGGCTTTCGTCTGTTCAAAGGGAGCTTGTAATTGATTTTTTTTAATGCAGCGCCGTGTGGATTTGAGTGACCTCTAGGAATGGAATCAGGCACACAGCTGCATGTCAGTCACCCAGGGTCATGTAGTTCAGCTAAAACACAGCATACGCGCGATGACAAGGCTTCGAGTGTTCTCAGTAACCCAGATTGCTCAAGGCACGGCATTAACTCATACATCCGTTTACGTTAGCAAATGAGTCTCAGTTTCAGACAAACTGAAAGAAGTTACATAACTCTGACAAATAAGCAGTTTGCTCTCACACAATAATGAACCACTAAATTCGAGTTTGAACATTCAAATACGTGCATACTAGAGCCACTGTCGAGCCAAAGAAAGAGCTATGTAAATATGCTAGGATGCAACAGCTAAACAAAACTGAGACAAAAACTGTTTAAAAATATTTTTCAACTATGCAATAAAAAAAAAAAAGCAGCCAAAACAAAATAAGTCAGGAAATTTTGAGTGTAATTTTTAAAAAGCAAACCACATATTTCCATATTTACTCATGTTTTCAGAAGAAACTAAGTTCAACTCAATCAATCGATTCTTGAATAAAACACCTTCTCCACATGGCATACTATACGCCTACAGCACAAAGTAAGCCTCTCTAAAGCTAACTCACCTTTTTCCAACTCGTAAGCATCTCAAAGGTTTTCTTCTGCTTTTCAGAGCAGCATAGTCCCATTGTCACTCAGCGAAAAAACAAACACAGCACAAAGAAATCCTGCAAAAAGGTCCGAGCACATTAACTCTTCTCAGCGTGTCTGTGAGTCAGCCTTCTTCCTCTCTCTATTCTCTTTTCTGAAGTGGCGTCAGGCAGGAAACTTATAGCAATAAAGCTGACTTAACTGACTGGCCTACAAAGTCTAACAGGAGATTGATAGCTCCTCCCTCCTATACAGGCCTGAGCATGTGTCCCCACCTACTTCCCTTTTTTTTGTCTTGATATAGTAATTCCCTGAGATCATTTACTGGTAGATGTTCTGCCTCCTATAGCCTGAGGCACCAAACTACTGACATACCTGAGCTCATCACAGAAAAGTCCCCGATAACAAGTTTAGCTGTCACAGTAAAATATTGCGGTAAGTTCCTGATACATCAACTGAAAG
>VUQJ01037799.1:5638-16671 GCA_015108635.1 Andinoacara biseriatus
AGGGTTAGGAGTGAGCATGAACTCCCTGCAAAATATCTCAGATATGTCAAAGCATTTCTCTCAGTTTCACATTTTCACACAGACTCCTGCAGCTCCAGCTATGTTTGGATCTTCCAACATATTGTCTGCTATGTTTGGAGCCTAGACTTTCTCACCCTTTTTCATTCTCTAGATTTCCTCCTATCCCTCCTTGCTCTCCCTAATGGACTAATGGACTGGGGGAATGTATTGTTAGCTCCCAGGTGCACAGGGACAGTTGTATCATTATCATTAGGACACAGGAAGACGTGAGGAATGGTTCGCTCTCTAAAGCCTGCTCCTCTCTGGGCTCCTGCTACGGTCATTAAAGAGAAAGTGGAAGACTAAAAAGCACTCTAAAATGAACACTGTCACCTCGCAACACCCCTTCCCTCGACATCGCAAGGGACACACACTGAGCCTCTGATTAATTACAGTCATTATACTAATCATATACAAAAGTCGCATGAATAAGTGTATGTGTGCTTGCAGCATGACTTGTTTGTGTGAGTATTCCTAAAAAGTTGAAGCTGGAGATAGAGGAGATAGAGCCTGTGTTGCTAAGCAATAGCCACTTAGGACTTGATTGATACTATAAACTGCATGCAGCATCGCATTGAAGGAGAATATAAAAATGTACTTTGCTGAAGCCATTATGTCCAGGCTGGCCACAAGAAACTCTCACAGAGGCAAACTAAGTAAAAGAAAGTCCATCTCAGATGCTGTAAAAATACTGGCCGCCCTCTTAATTCCTGAGATCATACTCCTACGATGGTGAATGTACTTCTGTCAGAATATGATGAACAAGGCACTTACACTGACTTCATTAAATGCACCTGCTCAAATGCTCTTTAAAGCAAATATGTAATCAGGCAGTCACATGGCAGCAACTCAATGCATTTAGGTATGAACACAGTCAAAATGGTGTAGTGGAGTCCAAGGCGAGCATCAGAACGAGGATGAAAAGTGATTTCAGTGACTTGGAAAGTGACATAGTTACAGGTGCCAGACAAGTATTTCAGAAATCGCTAATCTAATGGCATTTTCCTGCACAACCATCCTTAGTGTTTGGTCAGAAAAAGAGAAAATATCACCATGAGCGGCAGTTCTCTGGGTGAAAATGTCTTGTTGATGCCAGAGGTCAGAGGAGAATGACCAGACCGCTTTGAAATGATAGGACGGCAACATTAAAATATCCACTTGTTACAAGAAAGGTATGCATGCCAAACCTTAAAGCAGATGGGCTACAGCAACAGAAGACCACACTGGGCGCCAGTGTGTCAGCTAAAAACAGGAAACCGAGGCTACAATTCACACGGGCTCAGAATTTGGCGTAAACAACATGAAAGCATGGATCCATTCCTATCAACGGTTCAGGCTGTTGCTGGTGGTGTAATGGCGTGGGGGATATTATCTTGGCACACTTTAAGCCTCTTTAGTATGAGCTGAGCATTGTTTAAACACCACAACCTACCTGAGAATTGTTGCTGACCATGTCCATTGCTTTATGGACACAGTGTACCCATCTTCTTATGGCTGCTTCGAGCGGGATAGCATGCCATGTTGCAAAGATCAGATAATCTCAAAATGGTTTCTTGACGATAACAGTGAGTTCACTGTGCTCAAATGGCCCCCACAGTCACCAGCTCTCAATCCAATAGAGCACCTTTGGGATGTGGTGGAACAGGAGATTTGCATCATGGACGTGCAGCTGATAAATCCGCACTAATTGTATGATGCTGTCATTTCCGTGTGCACTAACATCTTTAAGAAATCTAAGAAACTGGCAGCATTTAGCAATTACTTTTTTATGGAGTAAAAATCAACATTTATTCACACAATCATATTTTTCTAACCCCTGACAAATTTAAACTGTGACTACCAACTATTATTATAGTTTTGAATTTCCTATCTTTTTTCTTTTGATTCTTTTGTGTGTTTAGTTTCAGTAAGTTTTCAGCTTGTTGTACTTTTATTGTTTACAAAATATATAGCCTCAGTGTTAGCTTTAGCTTCTGTTATTATGATGGTACAAAACCTAAATGGTTCAAAACAGTACAACAATATAAATCTTATTCCTTTTCTTCTTCTTATTGTTAATATTTCGACTGCTGTGACACAAGAATTTCACAAGTATGGGATAAATTAAATATTTCTCAATCTAATTTCTCATTCATTCTCATTCAATAACACAAACACTTGAAACACAGTCAGACAGACATCCAAGTCTCAATAATTTTAGACCAAAGCCTCTTTGTGCCGATTGAGTCTTTTAAAAAATTTGGTCAAATAATTTCAGTTACATTTTGTATGCTTAACTTTTGTTTTACTTAACATATTTTTATGTCAGTTAACTGTTTTTTTTAGTTAAAGCCACCTTGCAACAACTAAATATAATTTAGATCTTTTGTTGTTAAATGCTCCAGTACGCTCACCGGCTAGCTACTAATGTCATCTGTCGGCCGTTAGGCGCTGATCAGACAGCAGATTTCTTGCATTTTCTCTCCGAAAACATCTTCCATGAAATGCTGTCAAAATATTGTTGGTGGGAGAAATATTTGTGGGCTGGAAAAGCAAAAGTATTGAAACAGCAAAAAGTCTTTCATACACTTCAAAGAGAGGGTGGTAACTATCAGTAGGCTGATTGTTATTTCTTATGTTCATATTACATTTAGACACTGAATCAACTGTTAATAACAGAAGGACACAGTCATCTGCCAAGGCCAATGACACTCTGTTTTCAAAAAGGTAATTTGGAATGACACAAAAAAATTTATCGGGTTCCTTCCTCTTCTTTTCCTCTGCCTGTACACCAAGTCTCACAAAATTCAGCTTGCTAGTTTTGCTCTGCACAAACACAGAGAGCGGCAGACAGTCAAATGGTACTGAAAGCATTACCTCCACGGAGTATCTGCCTGCTTTCAGGAGGTAATAAGACCACTCATAAGAGTAGCTCTGTTTCCTAAACTTGAGCACTGTGCAGCAGCAGCTTCTCACTAATGTGCACATCTGACATTCGCTGATTACACTATTTTTAGACTTTAAATATGAAAACTTAAATCACTAAAATATTTACTTTTTTTCTAATTTCTGCATTTTCTGTCATAAATTTAAGGCTTTAACATGCATCTCTGCAAATAACCACCCTCTGCTATGACTCCATATTAATATTTGTACCAGTCATACCTTTTCCCATTCCTTTCTACCAAGCAGTGTGCCACATTCCAGCCATGTTTTTCTGCCCTACACTGTCTCACAGTCTAGTTTATAAGTCACAGTCTCAAAAGCTGAAGTGATGTTTTCACACTGCCTCCCTCATCTGTATAGAAGATGACAGCACCAATAGCCGACTTTACAAGACCTCATTTTGACTGAGCGTCTCCTACAGAAAAGCTGCGACTGAGCTCAGTAACAGTTTTATCTATCCACAGTGGATCCTTCAAGAATACAATCATCTGCACCTCAGGGCCCTCTGACTCACTTTGGATTTATTCATATTAATGAGGCTGCGCTGAATTACCTATGAGTGCTTCTCTGTGTTACCGCATGTGTGCATGTATATTTTGGTTAGATACTAACCCCTCAGCTCACTGTGCCCTTCAGACCTTTGTCTCTGCAGGCGTGGACGAGTCACAATAGCTGAACTGGGCACAGACAACGGGAGTCACAGCACAGGCAAAATCTGAATCGGATGAGCCCGCTTTTGAAAGTAAAAAACAGTGAAATAGGTGTATAACCTCTGTGCTGCCTCCATTTAGCCGAGCGCAAGCTGAATCACAGTGTACTCTCAATTTTCCTCTTGAGCGAGGTTACTCTGATATGTAATAATGCATTTGAAGAGACTTTACAAAGCACCTGAACATTTAACAGTGCCGTCCTTCAGTGTTCTCACTGCAGAAACAAAACAATTATAACAGAAGAGGTGAGTGTCATAGTAACACAATATCGCCGGAGAAAATAAATGAGAGAATAAATTTCCTTCCTCGGCTAATGCCAAAACATAATCTTTTGGCAGGCAAAGGATCAATCCTGGCACAGAATGAACTCCCATCTCTGTGGAGTCTACACGCATCCTGAGAGCAGGTGAGCGATATTTGATTAAGAGATCATCCAGGCACCTGCATGAATACAAATGTGCCACTAAGAGACATCCTGCATGACAGCGGCCGCAGATTCAATCTAGGCTGTGTTCTCGCACCCTGTAAATCTGACAAAGCCGACCTGAATAATCTCCGATCTCAGCTCAACGGCACAGGCAGCTCTTCTTCTTTTTATGACACCTGAAAGTGAATTTTCTCAAATGGGGCAGGGTGGCTGAAAGGTTGAACGAGAAGACACGGTGAATGTCCCTCTGGGCATTTGACTGCTCATTCATGTGGACATCACAGTCTCTGTTCACATAAATATATTTAGCGGATGATAAATTGTCCCAAAAATAATTGCAGAAAACAATATTAATGTCATTTCAAGACCATTTTGTGCAACTGATCCAATAATATTAGCGATCTTTTAATTCCGGACTGAAAGTAGTAGTAAAAAATAAATAAAATTAAATATCATAAATTACTAAGAAATGTGGTGTTTATTCTAATTGTTGATGACATTCTTATGTAAACCAAAACACATGTAATGCATACAAGTTGATGACCTTATTAACATGGCAGGTCCAGATATTGTTCCTGCTCAGAATGAAAATGCAGAGTGATTTACAACCACAAGAGATCACAGTGGGATTAGATCTGAACTGAAGGTTTTTACAGACCGTCTAATTTCACATTGGACTACATATATTATAGACTACGTCATACAATGTAATAAAATACGTCTTCTCTTGATTTAATACACCTTTATTGGATTTGGAGCCAGGTTCACAAGAACCTGAGCTGCTGATCACCACCAATACTCAGATAGATGTTCATGAATAACTTCATCTGTGGTAAACTCGTGAGTATTTAACCAAGAAACATTTCATGATGTTATCTGTATATACTCATTTTAAGAGGGGTTCAGAGCTTTGGTCAATCACGCTCACGATATCAACTTACAGTCTGGCAAACAGAATATAAATCGGTTTCAGTTTATATTCTGTGGCCTGGCCTCTGCTTGTGGAGTTGGAATGTTCTCCTCTCCTCCCACTCTGGTTTTCTCCCACAGTCTAAGTGTTAGTTTAAATGTGTGGTTCAAAACTGGCCACAGCTATGAATACGAGAGTGTGTGTGAGAGTGTCTGAATCTCTGTGTTAGCCTTATGATGGACTGACGACACTAAGTTCGAAAAGTTGATGATAAAATGAATAGATTGATAAAGTAGCCTATGAAAATGATTCCCTTCATTGCTGATTGACTCACATAAAAAAAAAGAAAAAAAGAAAAACAACTGGATTTATGAGCAAGGTTTTGCATTCTTGAGTTAGTGGCAGTGGTGAGCTGGTGCCAAGTTTAAAATAGATCATTTAAGTCAAACTTTTTGATAGACTTCGGTCTACAACCACTGATGTCGTCCCCTTCTGGCCACAAGGAAGAATTCAGGTTTAAGGCAGTCAACATTGGCCTCTCTTTTCAGACCCGCAGGCTGCATCCATTTTTTTGTATGTTTTTGACAAAGAAAAACAGGCACCCAGATGTCAGGTCATGTTTGTCCTCAGCAGTGATTGCATTCTGCTTTAGTCTGTTATCCAATTTGAACTTCCAAGTTTTAGGAATATCAGGAACTTCCTACTTTTCTCGGTTTATTTAGGTCACAGGCTTCATAACCTTAGCTGCTGTAGCCCTTTGTGTCTACAATTTCTTGAGCTCTGGCACGTCAATCATTGTTGTTTAAAACAATGTTACATTCCCATGGTTTGCCAATGCGAATGTAGACAAACAATAGATACAGCAAAATACAGAAATCGGTGCTGTGTGAAGACATTTTAAAAGGGCCGATGACCAATGTTCATTTTTATGCAAAAGTCCAGAACACCAGCTTTGGCCAAACAACGGTAAATGGATTGGTTTTTATATAGAGCTTTTCTACTAAAGCACTCTAGCACTTTACACAGGATGCCTCATTCACCCATTCTCACACACATATTTACAAGCACTTTTCACGTCTAAGCACGTTCTATCTAACATTCACACACATAATCACACTCCAGTGAACACATCGGGAGCAACTCGAGGGTTCAGCATTTTGCTCAAGGATACTTTGGCATGCAGACTGGAGCAGCCAGGGATCGATTCACCAAACTTGTACATTATCACTTTATCATATTCCCAGCAGATCTGAAGACATAGTAGTAGAGCAATCATTGGATGTGTTTATATGTGTTGTACATATTCTATGGGGAAAATAACCATAAATTATCCTCCCTGGATCAGCGTTGCCCAAAATAGCTCCTTCCTCAATACAAGCTGCAAAGCAGCTTAACTAACACAGTTATGTTTGATTTATAGTACTGCATTTAATCTACAGTGTGGCCTTATATCCTATGCTGCAGCTTGACCTACACCTCCCCAAAAATATTAACACATATCGCACCAATGCAGACCTTAGAAACTGTGATAGGTCTGTCTGGTAGTAATAAGCAATGTAAGTGCAGTATACTGATTTGCACAAGTATCATAGCTCTGTGAAACAAAATGTAATAGGCTGTAATTGTATTTAGTGTGCCCATTATTCTAATGCAACAGCTAGTATTCTGCCAGTGTAGACACAGGCTGCTTTTCTTGTTGTCACAGCTCTGCGTGACACTGTGTGTACAGAGAATCAACGGCTCCAAAGTGTTCTCTCCTTCCCACATTTGATTAAAATAACCGTTGCTCAATATTTATCAGCTCCAAGTTTAAAATGATTGGCTGAGTTTCACTTGTGAAGATGGAGCAATGCAGACAGTCCAGCTCACATCACCTACTATTACAGGGATAAATGAAGCTTTACCTCTGCAGGCATCTTCTAGCTCCTCGTGCCCTGTAAGTCAATTTGATTTAGTTCATTCTTACTAATAAGAATAAAATTTGATATATCTTGAAATATATGTTTGCATAGTCAAATGCTACTTTAATGGAAAAATTATTTATAAATAAAAAATAAATAATGGATCTTTTCAATCTCAAATACTGTAAGCTTAACCTGCTTGGAAGGCTATAACCCAAGTTGCTTGCAGGCATCACTGAAGCGTATTATAATTACTCTTTCAGCTCTCTGACTCCATCTAAACATGTACAACGTCCTGAGTGATTCCAATATGGATGAGGACCTCGGGGCTTAAACAGTTGTTGTTGTGGGGATACGTGGATTAATTGCTCAACAGCTTGTCCTTCCCTAATGAAATCTGTGTACTTTACTCTTTTGCCCTTTTCAGGAAAATGGTTTCCTGGCAGTGCATAAATTTGGCAGCCTTGTCTTCAAGCTCCTGAGCATCTAATGAAATTATTTGACCTGCTGAGCTGTGGTTCATTTAGAAGAATGTGATGTTAGACCACTGAACTTCCAAGTTGACTGGACTCACAATTTCACATTGGCAGTACAACTATTAGTAGACGGATGTTCATAAGTGCAAAAGGCAAATTTTTGATGCCACTGTGGTACCTCCCAACATTGGTATGTGTTAATTTTTGCATTAAATCGTAATGAGCATACTGCCGTTGCCTGAGGTAAAGATAATTTAAGAGTCTTTCATCTCTCCTGAGCTGCACTCCTGCACTAATGCACTTTCCTCCTTTTCCATTTTGCCTTTTTTCCCCCCCCTATGATGTAACTGTGTGGCTCTAAAGTGCAACGCTTTGAAACATTTTAACCCCTGGAGCCGGTCCATCACTTCCACATAAGCACATGCTCATTAATCGGTGCAAGCAGCTGGAAAACAAAGCGGCAGCTGCAACCTGCTTGAAACTACTTGAACACCTGCTCCAAAACTTGCCTACATCATTCAAAAGTGGACTGTAGACAAATCCAGCTGCATAAACTGATACCATTACACAAACCTCCCATCAGACCTCAGCAGCTTACACGTCGTTGACTCTTTGATGAGTTATTTTGACAATTCATTGCTTAAACAAGTGGCTCCCAACCTGTTGATAGTGTCTCCTCTGCAAGGTCAAAAAGGCCAAAGTTTAGTATTTGATAGCAAAGTAAACATGTTTCTAAAGATTTTGTGACATTTCCTTTATGTTGCTATTACTGTATGCATTTCTTTCTTTCAGACATTTTAAAGATCACTTTGTTTAAGGGATCACAAGCTATTAAGAGGGTGAAAAACCACCGGTTTAAGTCATATTTAAGGCAAAAAAGCATTCGTCACATTCACATTTGCTGCATGGGTTTTTATTTCATGTAATAGTAGCAAATTATATTTCTCTAAAAATATCACAGGAATAATAAGAAAGTTAATAATGCCGTGCCATTGAGCTGCTTCAGTTTGAGAGTCCTGAATACAACAGAGCCTAATGATGTTACAAAGTCAGGGCTGTGCGTGTGCAAATGAACATGCCCGCTGCGAAAGCCATATTGCTGACACAAATAACTCTTACTTGCCGGGCACGTTTAAGTAATTTAAATAAATATTAATAGGAGAGTTTGGAGCGCAAACTGCACCCTTTCATAAATAATTAATGACGATTATCAGTACATATACAGGTTAGCACATGAGCTTCATTAATATTATAAATGATTCATGCACCCACAGATTTGCAAAAATGTGTCCGCCAGAACTCAGCCTCTTAAGCGCACAGGTGCACACACACCTGGAGCAGCGAACCACCGAGCAGCTCCTGTGAAAAGGTCTTGCTCATGGGCACCTGCGCAGAATTTGCTGGACACACATTTGTTTACTCACAAAACAACCGCACTCTTAATTTCTTTCTCCAAACAGAATAAAAAATATATATTCTGCACTCTGAACTCTCTTGTCTGAATTAGTGAGAGGCGTTATCGCGCAAGCTCTCTGAAAAGCACAGAAACAAGGAAAGGATGTTATGTTGTATGAAGTGGTTAAATGAGATGTTGATTCTGCAGGGTTTAGATACAGTGCAACCGCCCACGCTTTAAGCTTAAGTGCGTTACTAGAAAATGCACATTTATACATTCAAATGCTGAAAACAGAGAAACAGTCAATCCAGAGAAAAGTGGCTAAAATGAACAATTCTCAAGTTTCTTTGAAGACTGTCGCAGTATCTCTGTTTTTAAGGCAACAGACGAGCCAGAGTTAAACAACTTTTAATCATTTACGGCACGATAAAAAAAAAATAATAATATTAAAGAAACCACCAATGTCCTATAAGCTCTGCATCCAGATATTTATACTGCCATTAACTAACTCCTGCCAATGAATCACGCCTTATACTCACATCTCTGATTGCGACGCCTGCCTTTGTACATGGTCATGACGAACATGGAAACAAAGCGAGTGACGCTGCGCTGTGGCCGAGTTGACTTTGCCTCCTCTTCCTCCAAAACCCAGACAGACTGCCGAAGAACCTCCAGCTCCAGACTCCGAGCAGAGCAGAGCGGAGCCGCTCCGGACCGTACCATTAATCCATCAGATCCAGGGGGAGCCATCGATTCAAACGCTCAGCTCCAACAGCAGCCTAATCCAATGCTGCCTACTCACCCCTTAACAAAAAGTTTTGCCAGTAAGAAGTTGTCGTACAAGTAATTTTTTACTTGAAATTTTTGTTAATTTTTCATTTCTTCTGTAATGTATAAAACTAGATGTGCTTTTCAAAATATGAAACAGAATATTTCACTTACTAACCAAAATATGTTCTTATTAAACATGGTTAAGGTGAGGCCAGTGTACAAAAGCTCAGGACTCGCTTTTTTTTTCCTACTCTTTGAGCTGTATGATGTCAAGGAGAGAGCATATCCCCAATGTATAAGACACACAGCAGCTCCATCCACTTGCAGTTCAAACCTTCTGATTTTATGATGCAGACAGTAAGAAGAAAGCTAACTTAAAGGAAAGGTGCCCGAAAGATAGAGGATGAACCGGGGGTCTGTACCAGGCTCCAGTGTATGGTAAAAATGATTTATTCTGAACTATTTTGATCACGCAAAACTGCTCTACTGGAGTCCACTGTAATCTAAGACTACTGAATCTGAAATAGCCATCATAAATATGGCTTTCCAAATAACTGTTTCTTGCCACAGGTATGCCCTTAAATATCTTGTTTGGTAATCTGGCAATTAATAATGATTAGGCAGATGGATGGATGGATGGATGGATGGCAATTTTTTTCTATTCATCAAAATAAGGACAAATAATTAGAATTAAAGATCAAACAAAATCACAAGCTCCTGAAAGGATTAAATAAATTAGGATAACAAATTACAAATTATATCACTAATGCAGCCACCATCTTGACATTTCCATTGTCTTTAAATGTGACAATACAGGGATATTTACTGTGTAACCCAATATGTAGTACAATAAATATGCATCCAAGTGATGAAATAGCTCTTTAGAATGTTAATCAATTAACTAAAAAGTTAATCAGAGTCATCCTAACTTGCAGGATTCTTGTTGTTCTCAGTCTGATGGTAAGGATGGGGGGGAAAAATGGCCCTCTAGGCCAAAAGGGTGGCGTTATATATTGACTCCTAGGTGTGTCCATCAGATTGACAGGTGGCAGGATATGATGTTTGCTGGATGCAGGGAAATCAGAAAGAGTTTAAAATGTGTTATTTTAACAGTGCTAATCTGTTTGTTTCAATGAATCAATGATGATTCTGTCACTATAAGGGTCTATTAACTGCGTAATGGGCAGTCCATACATGTAGGTGCGACACACAAATGTGCTTATAAAGTGAAAATGACAAAGAGCAGCGATGTTCTTGTTCAGGTTTCCATTATTCCCAACAAACAGATTACATGCATGATATGAATATGTGGAAATAATTTTTGGCAAGTAGAAACATGTTTGGTAAATTTCTGAGTTCAGCTTGTCGACCTGCTCTGTGACCTGGAAAATGTGAGCAGGTTTTGCTTCCATGCAGGTGAACAGTTCACGCAGAGAACAAAAGAGAGACGGCATTTG
>VUQJ01037801.1:0-11197 GCA_015108635.1 Andinoacara biseriatus
TAGCCACTGGGGGGGAAGCTACAACACAGATGTACTTATTTGAGGAGTCTAAACAAAGTATCTACACAGTGTCAGCATATACCATTATGGATGTTCTCTAGGGTGTGTTCCCTGGCCACAACACAAAACCCAGTCACTTGTACTTTGTGTAATGGTTCCTAGTTGTCTCAATAGGCAGTCACATGCTTTTAGCGGAGGCCTGTGGGCAGACTGATCAATAGATCATCACTTTCTCAATTCTCAAACCAATTGGAGCTTTAACTGAGCAACAAACCGGCTGAAAAATTACTTTTTGTCTCGTCTGCACTTGCAGTGTGTCAGTGTGGATTTTCCAGCTTAGCCATTTTCTCACACTTCCAAAAATCCCTATTTTAATATCCATCTATAATTTACAGAGTTCATTCTATTTATGTCAATGAATTTTTGTTTCTTTTTATGTTGTAGCTCAAACCTTTGAATGCATCTCTTTTCTCACTATTGCATGTAATAAATCACAGTAGCCCACCAGCTTTCCTCTGGGTTTTTTTATTTGCAGTTCTTTACATTTTAGAAAAAGAATCCAAGGATTTTGCCTCCCGTGTGTTTTCGTCTGGCCTCTTCATGATCCATGATGCCAGCTGAGGTGGTCAGCACAATGTATCTGTGAAAACAAGAGTTAAACAGTTAGAGCATTAAGGACGGGCAGCACATTTATGATGCGTGAAACTGGTGCCAGCTAAAGGATCGCTGAAAACCCATGTACCAATTTCTACACAGAACCCACAAAATACATTTAAGTGCAAAGGGGTAAAATACAAAGAGACCACGCAAAACATCCACATGACGCTATCAGATATTAAAAATATTGTCACATTTAACCACAGTCTAAGCAGAGTGAGTCAGTGACTTTATGATGCAAACTGAGCCCAACATGTCTGCAGGTTACTATGGATTTCATGCTCCAAATGTGACTGCATGCAGTGCAAGTCTTAACTACATCTGTACAGTAATTCTGATTCTATTCAAAGATTCTTGGTGTTTGAATTCAATAAAAACAAACCATATATACAAAAGACAAAGACCTGTATCAAAAACTTTCTTTTCTTCATGAAAATGTCATCAACAGATTTACCAAATAACTGCAGTGTACGGTCTCACTTGTTAAATGTTTTTTGGGGGTTTTTTTTTGTAAAAACAGGTTGGTGTGTTTGTGTGTGTACACTTTGCAGTGAAATACAACCTCTGCATTTCTGCTGTTAATGTTGCATCTCCAGCAATGTATAAAAATCTCTTGCGTCACAGTTATTACCAGGAAAAACCGCAGTTGTCCCAAAAGCTTTACAAGTACAGGTCTTTAAAATTTAAACAGACTTTTCTTCGCCTGAACAGAGCTGGCTGAAATTTAGTGAAGTGCTGCAGTTTGTTTCTGTGAGTTCGCTGCTAAACTCTGCTAAAATTAATCTGTTGTTGGGATTTTATGGCCTAGAAAGAAAATGCTTCATTCTCTTCTTGTATAGCTAATTAAGCCCAAACGCACCCAAGAGAGCCAACAACATTAATATGTACAAGTTGTACACCATCCAGGTCACGCACCATGCCCTTTATTCCTGAAGTCTTTATTTCTCCCTTCTCTGCTGTCACAAGAGACGTCATTTAGCATTACAAAAGTCAGCTTCTGGCATTTCTAAAATAAACACTAACACACAAAAAATGTAGACGAAAGACTTCAAACAGGAGAATATTTAATACTTTTCTCCCTGAATGTGGACATGCATTTATAAATAAGCACCATCTTTTAACCAATCAAATCCTGCGCTATGCATTATGATTCCACATTCAATCAAATCGCACCGATTCCCAGACTATTACTGAGCAATTACACACATAATTCAGCTGACTTCACAACACACACACAAGACCTAAATCAGAATCATACAAATTGTCAAGTAAAAAAAAATGCTGACCAAGCTTTCAAGGTTAACTATGTAAATCCACGATTGGTTCAAATAAGCAGAATTAAATTGGTAATGGTACTGATAAGCATGTAGACAATCTGTGGTGCTTATCAGTATGCAGTGTTAATTCACTCAGACATAGCTGCTTGATTCCTTACTGTCCTTCCTGGTGTAAAGCAACCTTTCATTTCAATATTGATGTGAATTTACATTCTTTGCTCTCCTGTCACGGCTGGCAGAGAAGAATGGCCACAAGTTTATTTACTAAATTTAATGACAATGAAGCTAAAAGCAACATACTGTATATAAAAAGGTGTAACAACATTATGCATGTTCACATTTCTGAAGCATGCTTGGCGGCTTTAGCAAAGTGTGTGCTCTGGGGTTTGTCAAAGGAAAATATTAACGTCTTAACCTCAAGCCAAGACAGCACCATCACGTTTACCAAAAAAAAAAAGTCTGTAGTTATTAGCTTAAATGTCCTCAATTAGTCTTTAAACAAGCAGCAGCTGCAGTCTCATCAGTGGACAGCAGAAAACAAAAATCCAGCTCATTCTCATTTGCTAGATAAGGAAGAAAAAAAAAAACCTGCTATAGGGCTGACACCAAGTTAATTATGAACAGATTTCAGGCCAACAGTGAGGACATCACACAAATGAGCAAAAAATTAAATAAAATAAAAAATTAACTGTGTGAGAGCTGAGCTGCAAAAATTTTTTTGGGAGTGTGTGGGAATCAATATTACTCCAAAATTCAGTTGCCTTAATTCTTTCCCAACAATATATCTGATAAATGTCACAATTTAGTCAGAATCTCCTCTGTCACAGCAAAGGAGCCACAGTGGAGACGAGGTAAAATGTAAAATGGTTTTTACAGTTAAGCAACTCCTTTTGGTCCTGCAAGTTAAAGCTTGATTACCACAAGATTCCTAATCATGATTATTCATATATGTAAAAACATGTTTTTGGAAGGTAATTTATTTGAGCTGCATATTTAAATGCAAAACAAAAAGTGGTTGGTGGCACAGACATCTGGTTAGGCCCTCCACAGGGGGTGATTTTGACAATAAAGCTCATGTTGTAAGGACAACAGACAGGGATTTCTGGCCTGCCACCCCTGCAGGATCGCCTGAAGGTGCAGACAAGGGAGGCAACAGACCCAGGCAGAAGTACCACTTTGGTACCTCAGAGGACCACTCTGAGGGAGAACAGAGCTAAAGCTGACAGCCAACTGCCACTTACAGCAAACCGTATCAATGACCCAGAGCAATCCAGAGACAACGGCAACTGTTAAGGACTCTTTCACAGGTTCACCTATAGAAACCGTATGAGTTTTACTTCATTTAGACAGACCTTCATAGCTGAAGGCTGTTTTAGTCATCCTGATTAGAGTGGGACTGAACTGAGTGACAGTGTACAGTAAATGTGTGCCCGTGATTTATAAGAGGAGGAAGAGTCGGGAAATAGCGCACTTCAGAGCAAAAATAAATGTAAAACGGCAATCATTTTATCCTGATTGTTTCCATAATCATTGAGAGCCAAAATTGTAAATGAAATAAAAATCTGATTACAGTACTACTGTAAATACAATCATAACCTCTGTGGGTAAAAAGCCAATTACAGTCCTTTATCACACCACCTGTTCACAAAGCACTACACATGTTTTTAAAAAATAAAATTTAATCTGCTCCCATCCACTGCCATTATGTTTTATACAACAGCAGCAGGCTGTCAAGGTGATATGAATTGCTTAACTAAGGCTAAAGCTGTTTGTATGAAGACTGTTCTATCAGCTGCACATCTTCAAACTCGGCTACAGGCTGAGACAGCAGCAGTGTTCTCTTCGCCCTCTAGATCATGACTGTAACAAGGAGATTGTAAAATGATCTTTCAGACAGATGATCCACCGCTAGGGAACACATTACCAGTGTAATGTGTGCAGGGCTACAGAAACGATGCGATAGCGATCTGATTAATGGGCCCAATACAGTTCTACCCTCATCATATACACATCTGTCTGAAAATCTATTAATAGTGCAATTTCTAAAAAAGTATTTCCACATTCAGGTGCCCTATACGAGGTGATCCTTTCACAAAATGACTGCGCAAAAAAAATTAAGAGGGTGAAAAAAATTCAATAAAAATCTGTCCAGTTTCCTGGTGCTCAACATTTAATAAAGGCGCACATCAATACTTCAAAAAAATCACTACCTTTAAAATAAAGAGATATGGATGTACAGAGTTTTAACTGGCTAAAACACTAACCAACCAAGCAATTTTGTCACAACAGGGCCAACAAAGAAGGCATCAGAGGAGCAAATAGTGCACCTTTCAAACCACTGCCTCACTCACTAAATCATCTCCAGTTGTTTTTTTGCAAACATTAAGTGTGTGAGATTTATGTTTACAGATTTAGAGTACAGACAAATAATCTCACCCAAACTGTCTTGAGGGCAGCAGGTTGTTCTGCCACTTTTCCAGGTCCTTGAGCTGGAGATCAAAACGTGGACTAATCACACCACACTAACAGAAGAGAAAGAGGTTAAGACTCCACTCACACACCAGGCAGCAAAACTAGTAAGGTTACAGGTTAACATGCACAATGTTTGTTAGATATAAGCTTCACCTGAACTCAATATGGGGTTGTTGAATTTAACGTTTCTCAAACAAAAACGGCCAATGATTTATCATATTTCCATACAGTTTATACAGTTATTTAGAAAGTTTATCTTTGGTGACATAACTTTAACAGTGCTTCATAAAATCCTATTTCCTTTGGGAATTCATGATAGCAAATGGCAAAAAAAAAAAAAGCATAAAGAGAATGTATTCGAAACCATCAAGGCTGCACAGTTGGGTCAGCATTACCTTGTTCAGCCTGCCTGTGAGGTTGACAACAATTTTTCCGGCTCTGTGGTCATCAATGATCTCAAACTCACCAATATAACCTGCAGGGGTACAAATAATAACCATTAAGTAAAACAAGTCACGCTGCTTCCATTTTAACAAGACATCTCAGATTTGATTCAAGTGACACTTTTACCAACTGCACACACACCCTTCAAAAAGCTTTACAAGAGCATGCAGTACATCAACTATCAACTCAGCACACATACATTGATCTAACCAACACTTACCGTGCTTCATCATGACGGTTAGGAAGCGCACAATAACCTTGGAGCAGGGCCTGATGAGGACCTGACGTTTTCCACGCTTCTCGGCATTGTTGATGCTTTTAAGAGCATCTGCGAGAACGTTCATGCGCACCATGATGCCTGTGGACCCAAGAAAAAAACTTGGTATTAAAAATTAAGGCCCAGAGAGAAGAAATTAACTTTCCCTTTCTCGGAGTCGCCACTATCAACGCTGTACATGCTACAGTACAGTATTGATGATGCAACGATCAGAATTACCTAATAAATACTCAGTACACTACAAACAAGAATTTAAAGCCTAAAAAGGTCGACTTAGCAAAAACAAAGTCGACCTTTTCCCTTCCTTCTACAATCACCAGCCCCCTGGCTAACATTGGCCAGATAGCGTTGGTTATTTTTCACATTTCACTAGTAACAAGTAACGCTGCTTTGGCTTCAGTTACACTAAAAGAGAAAAACGGAGCCTTCAGATGAAGCATGGTCATTCATGAGCAATCAGAGTAGCTACATAGCTTAGCCGACTGCAAACATCACAGCAAGAACTGTCCTCTTACGTAGTTACAAAGATCAACATAATACCGACAATATATACCAGACACGGACCTTTACGGACAGCTAACACGCTTTACTTGCTGAACATTTAAAAACCGCGTAATTGTGAGCAAAGCTAGCAGTAGTCAAGCCGCCCTGAACGCACCAATTCACGGGGCCGGACTGTGCGGCTAACACTGGACAAAAATTATTAATTCGTGTCACTAATTAAAACGATAATCAGCCCAAATCATTACTATGCACTTTCACTTTAAAATGAGACGAGTAATGGATTAATTAACAGTCTGATGCTATAGATACTTCAAAGATTGAAGGTGACGATGTAGAAAGCTATCTTACCGGTTCTGCAATATGGCGGAAAGAGGAAGTACGAAGAACGCGCAGTGCATTATGGGGGGAAATTTTCGACTTTTCCAGCTCGAGATAGCCCACAGCGCCAAACCCGAAGTCCGCCAACAAAGCTTGCGTTAGCGGCAAATTTACTTTTATTTTGTCTCTGAAAAATGCACCCGTTCGGTAAGAAGACAGGGTGAGCAGTTTGATATTTCCCAGTAATTAAATATCGTTAAATTTTGTTCAGCAAAGGTTTATAAGAAAAATCTTATTTAGTGTAGTTGTAGGCTCATATATGCCGTTTTTCTTCTTCTCTAAATAAAGTTAAAACTAAAATGTTTTAAAGCTCTTCAGGCTCTTGCAGCGTCTCAGTGATGCTGATTGATGGTCTGTATTCATATCCGGTATGAAGTTTGCTTTTATCAGAAATCAGAAAGTTTTATTGCCATATGGGTGAACAGGTTAACGACAGTAGGAAATTGCTGCGGTACTTGGTGCTTACATAAAAACAAATAAGTAAAAATACTATAACACAATATTACAAAATATACAATACAGAGATTAACTACTTGACTATGATTATAACTGCTGCTGCTAAATGAAAATAAAAATGTATGTACAATCCTTTTTTATAATATAAACCTTTTTAAATTATTTTTGCACTTGGTTTGCAGAATAATATTGTCTTTATAGGCTTAATAATAATGATAGTAATAATAATAATGGTTCCAGGTGTAGTGGTTTACACATTTGCCCAATAAGCAAAAGATCCGCAGGTTGAGCCCCAAATTCCTTTGGGGTTGTGTCAGGATTCAGCATCCAGTGTAAAAAATCTCCCAAATCAAACATGTGGAGTTACCTGCTGTGGTGACCCCTTATGAATAAGAGAGAAGACAAAAGTAACTTTCGTTTGTTTGTTTTATTTTTATCAGGGGAAAGGTTTAAGAAGTTCAGAATAGATATTACAACACAACCACAAAAATATGTGAAGCCAATTAGAAGTGGCCTCCTATGCTCAGCACTGCAAACTGAGGTATCTTCAACATGCAGGCACCTACAACAACCTCATAGACATAGAGAATTACACTGAGGCTGTTACAGCATAACAGCCTCAGTGTACAGCAAAATGCACTGATGACATCACTCACAGCAAAACTATCACTGTCCGTGCTAACCAGAACCCATGGCTTACAGGTGAGGTTCACAGGCTCCTGAGGGCTTGGGATGCAGCCCCTCACAAACTATAAACTGCCACCACAGACCTGTGAGAGTGGCATCACATTGCGTAACAGCCTCAATCGCATCTATGGACACAATGTAATACTACACAACACACTGGCATGGAAGAGTCCAGCGGCAGTGTGCTTTACACCATTGCATCTGACGCTTTGCATTGCACTTGGTGATGTAAGGCTTGGATGCAGCTGCTCGGTCATAGAAACCCTCATAGTAACTTTTGAGCTAATCTGAAGGCCACATGAAGTTTGGAGTGTCTGTGGCAACTGACTCTGCTGAAAGTACACACTATGCACCTGAGCATCTGCAGACCCCACTCTGTGATTTTACTTGGCCTACCACTTAATGGCTGTTCATACCAATCGCTTTCACTTTGTTATAACACCACTAATAGTTTACTGTGGAATATTTAGTAGCGAGGAAATTTCACAGCTGAATTTGTCACATGGGTAGCACAGTGGTTAGCATTACTGCCTCACAGAAAGAAGGTCCTGGGTTCAAATCCACCATCTGGCAGGACCATCTGTGTGGAGTTTACCCACATGCCTGCATGGGTTCTCTGGGTACTCCAGCCTCCACCACAGTCGAAAGACATGCAGTTAGTGGGTGATTCAAAATTGTCCATAGGTGTGAATGTGAGTGCGAATGGCTGTCTGTCTCTCAATTGCTGGTGACCTGTCCAAGGTGTACCCTGCGTCTCACCGTATGACAGTTGGTATAGGCCTCAAACTCGCCTCTACTTCCTCTGCAAGTTGAGGAGATCACCCCCACCTCCCATCATGGCACCACTGAGAGTGTCCTCACTGGCTGCATCACTGTGTGGTGCGGCGGCTGCGTGACCTCCTGCTGGAAGACACTGAGATGCATAGTGAAGACAGCCAGCAAGATCACTGGTGTCCCTCTGCCCTCCCTCATTGACATTTTCAACACTCGCCTTAACCACAGAGCCATCAGTATCATTAGTGACCCCTTCCACCCCCCACACTCTCTCTTCGGCCTGCTGCCTTCAGGGGGGTACTGGAGCCTCCACCAGACTGTCAAACAGCTTTATTCACCAGGCTGTCAGGAGATCGAACTCCAGGTACATTTGTACGTTGACAAATTTGGGAAAACTGACAAAACCTAAAACTGAAGTAATTTTCTAGTTCTCTTGTTTGCTTAGTGGGACTTGTTGCCTCCAGTACAAACAAAATCAGTAAAATCAACAGTTTTTGGCACATTAGGCAAATAAATATAGGCTCTGTTTATTTACAACGTATTTTCATGGCGACTGAGACCAGTTTAATTTGGAATTAGGAAGAAAGTACGATCGCCGTACTACCTCGAATGCTGAGTAAAGAGGCCTACAAACACCATTATTTATTTTATTATTTCTTGTCATACAAATTGTTTCTGCTGTTCTCACATCAGGTAAGTCTCCCTGTGCATGATGCTCCACTAAGAATGAAATTGTGGAATCTACTTTTAAAGCATTATTTAATCTTCTTATTGTCTATTCCGACTCAAATCCTGCCAAGAGTGTAAACAAAACAGAGTACAAAGTGCAAACTCTCAGAGGCACGTCAGATTTTTTATTCCACGTTTTGACACATACAACACCCTTATTACAGTACCTAAATAAAATTAAAACATACAGCTACAGTACTGTGTGTAAATGCAAAGAAAATAGCACAACACTGAGAAAAAGCATGCTTTAACAACAATGAAGGACTGCGATACTAATAGATTTGCATTATGTCCATGTATGTCACTAGACATAGATTGTCACAACTGAGCAGTGAATAACCGCAGCATTTTCCTTTAAACTGAAGACTTCGCAAGTCAAAAACTTTTTACCTTCTTTGATTGATCACAATAAATTCATAAATTATTATGGTAGGGCACTGATCATGTTCTCCTGGCCTTCACAGAAATTTATCAATAACTAATCACACTTCTGTTTGCATGCATAGAAATTATGTGGAACTAAGTGCACCAAAAATTGAGTAAAAGTTAGTGTAGCTTATTTTTGTGTTTTCTCCAAAACAGTTGAACACTTAGCTGATTTATGTATTATTATGTAATAGTCTGGCATATTCAGGTTTTTCCCAATAACGCCTTTTGGAAAGTACTGAATGAATAAAACGAGTGTAAATAAAAAATGTTAAGCCAGTTTAAATGTTTAAAAACTACACAGTACACAAATGCATTTTTATCTTGGTTGAGCAAAAGGGTTGTGTAAGTTTTAGCTACTCTCTATTCATTAAACCTCTACTACCATGCTCTGATGTTAAATATTTTCCTGTGGAGTGATCGGGCTGAAAGTGTGTTGTAGTAGGTTATGCACAACCATCTGCTAAACACAAAGCTTGTGGAGTACAGTACAGCCGTAACACCTGTCTTTCCACTGCTGTCCAGTAGAGGGCCCACTAAACCATTCAAACCCAGATGCAGTGACATACCCTCCAGCCAAGTCTCAATTTGAACAGTCATGTGTAGCATAATGGAATGCTGAGTAGCACAAGACATAGTAACCAGATTTCTACAGTATTTCTATGGTTACATTAAATTTTCAACACATTTGTGTTAGCCAGGCAGAAGTTAACCTCTGCCTGGCTAACTTCTCATTTGCCCTAATTTTTTTTACACTTAGCCTCCATTCCTGACCATGCTGGCCAGAGAATCCGCATCTCCCTGGGGATCCAGGCCCAGGCTCTGGAGGTCCAGACCCATGGCTACCAGCATCTGGAGCAAGGTAAGCTCTTGCTGGGTGGTTTTATCCACCAAAGCTGGGCAGGTGGGGTTACACTGTGGCCACTGACAGGTATCCACAAGATGGAAAGGACAGCCTTTAGCAGGGGTCCTGTTGTTACGTATTGCTTCCAGACTCCTGTCCCAGCACTGAAGGGCCCGTGGCAGAGAGGTGCCTCTGACTTGAAAATGTGTCCAGTTACTGGAGGAATAACAAGAAGGAGAAGTTATGGATTAAAAATACAGAGAAAAGACTTGGGAAAATGGCAGAGTTGGTAATTGAAGACCAGGAAAGAGTAAATAGAAGCATAATGGTCTTACTGCAAGATTTGTAACTGGCTTTAACTTTGACTCAAAATCTTGATACAAGTCTTACATCATAGAACTGCGGCTACAAAATTATGTACAAGGACCTTGGAAATTCAGCTCCCATCTATGATTACACGTCTCTCAGCATGACTATGTAAACCCATATAAGACTGCCCTGACCCATCAATGTCCATCTGTACAGCAGAAGAATCTGTATGTTAAAGTGGTCCTGGCAGGTTAGAGAAAGTGTGAAGTGGCTTTTGATGACACGAAGAATGTGGTTTGATGAACAAGCAAAACAAAAACAGCAGCATGAGCTCACTAGGTAGAGCTGAGCAGTGTGGTGAGACTAAACAAGGGCGTCAGGTGTAAAAGTGCATTAACACCACTTGAATATCTATTCTTACCTTTTAGTAATTAGTGTGTGGGAGAGGCAGGATGGAGCAAATACAGCCCTGAAATACATGCAAACAGAGAGCATTCGTCATCTTAATTTTATTTTTTAACTGGTGGCTTAGTGTTGAATCTAGTCACTGTGTGATGACTTTTCACAGGAATGCACAGACAGAAACTCCAGGAACTGTCGGATATTTTTGTAAGGTTTCCTGATCTACTGAGATAAATTATCTTATTTGCCACTATTTATGGTCAGCATAATTAAAAAAAAATACAAAAAAACTATATATTTATTTATTTATTTAAAAACAGTACAATTTGTCGCAAGGGGTTTGGACATCGATACATGTTGTTAGGAACTTACGTAACATCTCTCAGGGAGTTTTTGAGCTCCAAGCCCAGGTTCTGTATGTACTGCCACTGCTCCTCGGACATGCTCTGTCCCCCGATATAGATGTTTTCCACCCTCAACTGTTCCTCATCAAACAGCCACTGTACAATAAACACAGGAGCTACAGGGAAAGAACATTTACATGATCAAATCAGTAAATTC
>VUQJ01037802.1:0-11449 GCA_015108635.1 Andinoacara biseriatus
TATTCCTACGTTGGGTTTGGCACAGTTGTCACAGCTGACATCTGGATGGTCCTTGCAGAAGCTTCTGTTAAACTTCAGCTCTCCGAAGTATGCGAGCAGCTGAATTCTTCTGCACTCCATCACATTCTCACAGAAGTGCACCATGCTGTGCAGGTTGTTGTAGTGAGTCGCCTTGGTGTGCCTGTCCCCTTCTCTGTCCACTGCAATAGTTAAAGAACCCAAAGAGAGACTGAGTAAACATGTTAAGAACAACTAACTGGCCTGATATCCAAAAGACGGTTTAAATTTCTGTCACATACTGCTGATAATCCTCTTGATGCGATGCACGTCAGTGTAGGAGTAGAAGAGAATGCAGTGAGAGATCTCTCCATCCCTGCCAGCTCTCCCCGACTCCTGATAGTACCCTTCCATTGATTTAGGCAGACTAGCATGGATCACATAGCGCACATCAGGCTTGTCAATGCCCATGCCAAAGGCTATGGTGGCACAGATGACCTGTTGACAACAATGAAATAAGCAGTATAAACTATGTCTCAAAATATACTTTAAGTTGCCCAAACATCACATTTTTTTGACATCCAGTCTTTGTGACTTCAGCTTTGGGCTTTCCACACTGCTAGATTCTTCATAATATCAATGATTTGAGTTGTCACCTAACCTGGCAACCATCCTGATTGATCCATTTGGTCTGCACATACTCTCTGTCACCGTCCCTGAGTCCTGCATGATATGACAGCGCCAATATCCCTGCTCTCTGCAGACTCTCAGCCATGGCATCACAGTCGTTACGAGACAGGCAGTACACGATGCCAGAGTCACCTGAAAAAAATGTAATAATAAAAAAAAAATAAAAATCAATCAACAAGAACACAGATATATGAGAGCTTATGAATTTTATTTCTATCCAAAATCATATGCAGAAACCTGATATAACTAATTAGATACAATAATCCACCCGGCTTGTTGTCTGTAGACTGTTTTGATTTTCCACTTACTGTTCCTTCAGCTTTATTCAGACATATGGGAGCTCAAAGTGTTCATGGACAGCTAAATTTTTAACACAGCAGTTATGACAGTGTTCTGAAAATAGCATGCACTGGGATCAGAAAAAGTGCTCAATTATTTACGTGGGTAGTGCTTCTTGATCCAGCTGATGCAGTCCTCATCAACCTTTTTAGGCTTCTTGGGCAGCACTGAGTACTTCAGGTTTGTTCTGTTGAAGCTCATCGTAAACCTGAAAATACATTGGAAGAAAAATGTGCAGTTATAATTTTGCTTTCTAAAGTCAACAAGGAAAAAACCCAAAACAACAACAACATAAAAAAACAAAACAAACATACTGGCGGTATAAGTCTAACCCAGAGGCTGAAAATGAACACATACACTTGGGGTCGATCCATGTTCAGCTGGTTGAGGATATCTTTCTGCACTCGGGGGGTGGCCGTGGCTGTCAGAGCCATCATCGGCACATTGGGGAACTTCTGACGCAGTTCATGCAGCTTCTTGTAGTCCGGGCGGAAATCGTGGCCCCACTGAAAGATTTAAAAAGATGGGATGATTCACAATGGCTGCTGCTAAAAATAAAAGCCTACAGAGGACTTTGTACACAAGAAAGCAAAGGAACGTACTTGACTGACACAATGGGCCTCATCTATGACAAACCGGGTCAGAAAGCCTCGCTCGTACAGGTTCTGCAGGGCGGAGATTAACCTGTTACTCGCACTCACCTTGGAGGGAAAATGAAAAGATGTATTAGTTTTGAGCTGCACAAAAATTAAGTTACAGACAAGTATAATTATACTACATTAAAAAGATGAAAAGCGCAAGTTACAAAAAGCTCACCTTTTCAGGTGTGGCATAGAGCAGTTTAATAATGGGATCCTTCCTTGAAAGCTGCATATAAATCCTTGATGCTTCACTATCACTTCTATCACCAGACAAACTAGTTGCTGGAATCTGAAATGCAGAACATTACAAAACAATTCTTTAGACTTTTTGTGGATTCAGCAGGGAAAATATTCCCAATTATTGGAGTCATGTATGCAGAAAACGGATGGATGAATGGATGAAATGAATCAAATCTGATTGCTAAAAAATTAAAGGTATGAAAATAAAACAAAGAATGAGCTAAAATATTTGACCTATTATAATGTAATAAAATGAAAAGCAACAAAATTCTCAGATTTGAGAACACAAAAACATACATTTAAGTAACATTTTCCCTTTTACCTAATTAATAATGAATTTGAAACCTTTAATGAACTAATTGATTTAATACTTTATCCTTTACCAAACATAAACCACTTTACACTCTCTAATCAAACCAATCAATGGGAACAAATGTACTTACATCCAGGGTGGTGAGTTTCTGGATCTGATCTACAATGAGTGATTTGAGTGGGGAAACCACCACAGTGACCCCCGGTGAGACGCAGGCAGGCAACTGGTAGCACAAGCTTTTCCCTCCACCTAAAAATATAATAGTTTAAGATATCTGGACATCTTCGCAGCACCTGTTGCACAGCTACTGTTAACGTGCTTTTACAAACCTGTGGGCATTAAAACAAATGCATCTTCGCCCAGTAGTGTAGCATTAATTGCTTCAAGTTGATTAAATCTGAACTGATGAAGTCCAAAACGCTTGTGAAAGATCTTCATCATCTCTTGAGAATGGGGGAAGTTGAAGCCTCTGAAGCGATCATGAGCTGGGTTTTTGAAGGTGGGTTCTGCAAATAAAGCCACAAAAAAAGACAAGTTCCTCAAAAATCAGGTATATCAGACAACCTTTAGGAAAATATGCTGTCTGTTAAATCTAGGTAATATTTATCATTTCTATTGAGTTTTGCATTTCAGGAAAATGAAATTAATAATGTTGGCTTGTGTAAATAATCTAGAAAGGTCTAAACAACATGACATATTACATTTTGAGTTTAATTGTGAGTAATGTGCAAATCCATGAAGATGATTTGATTTGCTTTGAGAATTTTGGACCAGATGGAGACAATGTCCTGTTCTTAGATGCCTGAAAAATAGATTCACTTAGGTCCACAATTACTTGCCTGGAGAACAAATAGTTGAAGGTTTTGGAGCAGAAGTAGGTGTCGTTGGTTTCTTCTGCCAGGAGGACTTGCTTTGCCCCCCCTCTTTCACTGCTGTAGTCACAACGGATGATGTTTGTGGTTCATCAAAGTAATCAGGGATATCAGAGTCATTAAAGTCATCTATATCAAAGTCGTCAATGTAGAAGTCATCTTTTTCTACATCTTCTGCAGCTGTAAGCGTTGGGGTGTTAGATTTCTTCTGCATGTCAGTCTCTGACTTCTTGGATGAGAAGAAGAGGTCTGAGCCATCAAGATCTATGCTTGTTTTCTCAGACATATTAAAAGATGCCGTTGTGAGCCTGTGTGCTGATGGAGAGTCACAGAAACTGTTAGTTTCCACGCATATTTTCGTGCTGTCCTTTTTATCCGAAGGCTTTAAATCAATAACACTGTCAGAGTCATAGTCCACAGAGATGACTGAAGATCTTCTGAGCTGAGGAGGCTTCTTGGAGTCCACAGGCACAGAGCTGCTGGATGAAGAGGAGGTTTCTTTGAAGCTCGGTTCAGAAATCACTGTGCTGTCTGGCTGCTGCATCCTAAACAAAGAGTCACCACCAGTTGCAAGAATCCTCTTCCTAGAGGAGAAACACAGATTGGGGTCATACTGAGACACAATTAAACTTAATGATAATATCAAAGCTGATATTACAGTTATTAAAGCTAACACACCTCTGTGCCCTCTTCAGTAAAAGTTCTTCTCCACAGGACAGAGCAATTAGTTCGTGTTCAGGAATTGAGTCAACCAGAGTACAAATGGACTCCATGATCGTGAAAAGTTGTTCACCTGGAAAAAAAAAAGAATCCAATAAACAGAAAGAAAAAAGTTAAACAAAATGCTTTTTCATAAAATACATTTAAAAAAACAAAAAAAACACCTCACTTGTTTTGTCTTTTGAGCAGAGCTCGGATGGTTCACATCGTGTTGTGATGGGGCTCTTTGATTTCACAGGACTGCCTCCAATTTGAGTATCAGCTGATTTAGTTCTGTTTAAAAAGAAAGCAAGTCATGTGATACACTTTTTTAAAGGTTGATCTCTGGTTTCATTTTTATGCTTCTCCTGAAGGATAACACTAACATTCATCTATGAATCAGTTAAGTCCTGCTATAAAGCTTCCAGATAAGCCTTTTTGCCATCACCATCTTGAGAGGTGGATCTGATTAAGAAACAGAGGACAGTGCACACTTATTAATGACGTACTAATGACTTGTAATTGAATAGGTTGCTAGCAATCCCCTCTCTGACTCTTAGAATGACCATAATTTACATAATTACTTTGATGTTTTATTAAATATGACCTGAAACTAGTGATTTAATTTATAAAATCATCAGGTAAGTGTTGAATGAGGTCAAAGAGAGCCACGGGTCTTTTTTTCTACAGATGGGAAGTCTTCCTACAAAGAGAGGAACCAAACTTGCAGGCCATTAAAAGAATGCAGCTTTACAGCATTTGCTCATTGGCTCTACATCTGAAGACTGTCAATACTTAAAACTTCCCCCTTCAGTCAGTAAAGACAGAACACTCCTAGCAGTTAGTTTTTCCAGGGCCTTTGGGAAGGGAGCTACAGAAGTATGATTGGTTCATTTTGGTTTTAACTACAGATATATAGTATGTATGCTTTGAAAAATCAGCTCACATAAACACTGACACTTATGAGAACACTTACGAGAACAGAGGTAAATTTAAAATTCTGACCTTTTCTCCAGCTTAGAGGCTATGCAAGACATCTGATGAGGGCAGGGTGAAGGTGGAATGTAATCAAGGTCATTTTCAGGCTCAGAGTTGTCATTGATCACTATTGTCTTTGAGTCAATCCATTTTTTCTTGTTATCTAAAGAGTAACAGGAGATAGCACACATTTGTTTTTTTTTTTAATGAAAATTAATTTAATCTGTTGACCAATGTACAAATAAAATAGACATTTACCTGTGCTTGCTTTGAAAGGTTCCAGCTCCACATTAGCCTCCTCTTCGCTGTCACTCAGGAGAGGCTTTAACTGGGCAGGATGTTTTCTGTTCATTTTAATAGGAGGAACGTCCTCATCTGACCAGTCTGCTGGTTCCAGGTTCAATTTGGGTTCTGGTGAAACCGCAGCAGTGTTGACACTGTGCTCTAGTTCATTGGTTTCCATATAGGATTGTTTGCTATTCTTGCTGCTTAATTTTGATGTTATAAGTGAGGAATCATAGTTTAGTGTTGCTGTAGATTCTGCTTTTTCTTCAGTAGATGACAGGAGTTTGCTGCTCTTCTCTGACACTTCTGAGCTAATTGAGTTGTTTTTCTCTTTGGCGGGTGTTTCAAAGTCATCTAAATCATCCCAGTCGTCCATTGGAAAACTATGAGAGGCATCCAGACTTGTGGAATTGATTAAATTACGGCTACAAGACTCAGATTTAGCTGAAGCTGGAGTCACCTTAAAACCAGACACCACAGGAGTTTGGCATGCAGGAGAAGAGTTATCTGCTGGCCCGATGGAATCTGACTTGCATTTTGAACTTACAGAGAAGAAGTTGCTGATTTTGGATTTTTGAGGTCTCTCAAGCTTGTTTGAAAATGTCAAAAGAGATTTAGTCACCAAACTGCTCTTGGGGACATTGACATTCCTGTTTGCCAAAACATCTGAGCTGATTACCTTGGCCAGGACTTCCACCTTCGTCGTACCTGATGGTTTCTTTTTGAAAGAAAAAGCCCTGAAAAACACACATAATGTGCTGAATTATAAGGGAAAAACCAATATGATATTTGGCTGGATACTGTCATGCTTTATAGGACAATCTTTTGTGTAATCTCTTCTTTTAGCTGGAAAACAATTGTGTATTTTTGAAGGACTGCGTGCGCCAAACATTAGCTAGACTGACGTCTTACAGACTTGATGTGGTCACACGTCACTATACGTTAAATAACAAATCTTGCACATTATTCTTATGATAATACTGTTATTAGCAAAGCAGACAGCTAGTATTTTATCCCTGCAGTAGTTGGATCACACTTACCCCGGTTTGGCTTTAGCCACAGACGGCTTGCTTTGAGCAGCATTGCTGTGCCTCGCTAGCTGTTCCTTCAAGTTATTTTGTGGTAGACTAGACATTGTTTATAAGAAGCTGAGCTAACGTGATAGCCGGCTAACACTTCGAACTGAATTCATGAAGTGGCGGCGGGCAGCTTCTTTAACATTGCACAAGACACAACATGCGACGCGTCTTCAGAGGCTCGCGCTTCACTCGTCCCCCTCGCTAGATCCAGCTCAGTCAGGTTCATTAAACTTAAAGCATGTTATACCAGAGGCTAACTCACCCAAGGTATACCAGTGTACATAGACAACAGATTTTTGCGCCTATTCAACAAACAGGCTTATTATTGGCCAATGCTGACCAGGAATGAGGATTCTGGGAAATGTAGTCTTTCTCACACAGGCACACGCGCGTGCGCGCAGACACACACACTAGGCCCAGCATTTTATACTGGTTTATCGTGCAAGAGCAGCCTAAAGTCTAATTTTAAATCGCCCTGATTGCAATCTATAATAGTTTAAAAACTGAATTATTTTAGGCCAGCTGCAGTCCTATACACAAGACCTACCCAACAGTGACCCCTGCTGCTCAGTGGCACAAGCCAACAAAAACACGAATCACATCTGAAACAACTTTTCGACTAATCAAATAAAAAAAATCCTTTTTCTTTTGGAGAGATGTCGTGCTCAACAGGTGTTGTCTCCTAAAATTATTGGAAATATTTAAAATATAACAAGGGTTTATGTTTTGTAAATGCTTACATTGTTCTTAAATAGTAACATGGTCTTTTACAAAGACCTTAACTGTAAAATCAATCTAAACCTTGTCCGTTGCACCCGATTGCCCTGTAATAATCCAGTTATAAAGCTCCAGTTAAGCCACTGAATAAAATCTCCGATTTTCTTTTTTATGCCTGCAATATTACTGTCACAGAAAGATAAAACAGTACAGCCTATTTGTTTTGTGTGATTTTCTCCATGGCCATTAGTCATATGCATCTACATTGCATGGTGATTTTAAAACTCAGACACATTTAATAGACTTTATTTGCAAATTTCATTACAGCAGTTTGAATAACTTTCAGCTAAGTGATCATTTTCAGTTAGGTTTATTTCACAGTGTACGGAGTGATCAGTGACCTGTTATAGTGCTTTAATGGGTGTAAAGACCCGTTCCCTTTTGAAAAACACATTTGTAAAAACACAGGCTGCTGATTAAATGAAGAAAAAAATCACCATGCAACAATAGTAAAAAAAATATTTGGCTTCCTTTTTGATCCTTTTGTAATTTGCAAACATGTAAAAATCACACCATTGGGAATGATGCACAGGCAGCGAGTCCACACATGTTCTTTCCACGTTCAATGCGGAAATACCTGCAAGAAGGCAAAATTGTAACTATACTGCTTTGCATCACATATATTTAGTGATATTTTTCTACATGTGACTGAGTAGAAAAATTACCCTTCCATGCCCCAGCTCGATCCCCACGAGTTCTTTACTATCCAGTAAGGGGTACCATTCTCTTGTCCATAGCCAACAGCTAGCACGGCATGGTTCACTTTGTCGGTGGTGTTGTGACATTCAGTGCTGAAAGCAGAAGTTTCTTGTAAATTTATACATATCACTCTTTTAGTATGAAACAGGAACTAAGCCTCTCATAGGTTTATAAAAAAAGTCTATCAGCTTTACTGACCAAATGAAATATTCTAAACCATCTATTCACAGTTCCCATTTTTAACAGGACCTATTTCAACAGTGGTTGTGGAAAATTTGCTGTCCAGATGGAAAAACAAGTTTCGAGCACATATTTGTGTGTTTGTGTAAGCATGTGTCAAAGAAAATTATTTGCAGAATAACAAATACTCATATCTTTAAAAAAAAAAAAGAGAGATGGGTTGGCTCAATACACTGATGACTTTAAATATGCTGGGTTTTGCACTTCACAGTTTTAAAATACCTCAACTTGATCAGTAGATCATTGCTAAAAGTTCAAATAAAAGTCTTCTTCTTCTTTTGGCTGTTCCCCTATTTGTAAGGGATCGCCACAGCAGATGGATCCGCACATTTGATTTGTACACCGGAAGCCCTTTCTGATGCAACCCTCTCATACATATGTGCCTCTTTGTGGTTTCACTTGTCAAAGGTTCACAGACAATTAACACTGTAAAAGACTGTCCACTGCATTTTTGACTTTGGCAGGCTGTATGAGCTATTTCATGGACACTGCAAGGAAAAAAAAAATAACTAGAGCAAACATGAGAAAAACATTATAAGACTCTGCTTGTATTTATGTCAAAGCCAGTGACCATAATAATGCCTAGTCCTCTTACCTGGTGTACACACCCTGGTGATAATGCATAAAGTCAGAGGTCACCTCAAAGGCAAAGCTCACAGGATTGCGTGTCCCGACAGCATCCGCCAGCTCCACCTCATTGTACTGACAGGTAACAAAAAAACATCATCATTCACTCGCTTCAACAAAGGCTTTTCTTTCAAGAAAATCACTGGTGGATACTCACTGCTGTTATGTTCACCACATCATTTACAAAAGCAGCAGCCAATTCTGGTTTATACACACATTTGCCATCCTAAAATGACAAAAGGTCACAGTTGACATAAATAAAGACATAAAGCAGAACTGCGCGTAAGTGAAAAGTTTGCTTTGTTTAATGTTTTTAGCTGATAGTTACAAAAGCTGTGTATGGATAGTCCTGCTCGGTCATCAGCCCCTTGTTGTACATAATGTATTCAAATGCTTGACTGGGAAGACCTCTGGAAGACAAATTAAGATCTTATTAAATGAGTGAATGGTGACAGGGAAATTTTCAAAAAGGGAAAGTAAAGATGTGCTTGGCTCACCCATTGCACCCGTGGTTGTTGAAATTCTGGGCACAGTCTACCAGCTGTTGTTCTGACTAGTTAACACAATAATCAGTAAAATTAATAATTATTCTTTACCCTAAGGTGCCATTTTGATATAAATTCAGCAAATTAAAGTGAGTCACCAGTGGTACAAGCTTCCCCTTGTTGATGGCAGTCACAGACTCCAAACAGCCAGTTGTGGAAAATGTCCAGCAACTACCACAGCTTTCCTTTGGTGTAAACAAACAAACAAACAAACAATTTAGTAGTAGTTTATGTGATAAAATACAATGTAATGTTGTACCTGAAGAAATGTTTGCATGGAACAAAATGTGTCAGCTACCTTGAAAGCTAAAAGACCACCACCAACAACAAAAACAGCAACAACAAAAGTTCTTAAGGCTTCCTAAGAGGTGTAATGAACCATTTTTATGTGGGGAAATTCCATCCTCTCAGGGGATTTTTTTTTTTTTTTACTATACATATTTTATTTTAAAATTACTATATTACTCTTTTAATCTACTGTCTGACTCGGCAACAGTGTTCTGTTACCTTTGAGACCAATAAAAAGCTGCATGTGGATGTTTGCGTTAAACCTCACCTGATTCTTTACTGGTGTCACATAATTCCCTTTCTTTCTCCAGTCAATGGAGTCTGGACGTGGTACATTGCTGCTCAAGTAATTCCCTTTGGTGGCAGAGCAGTTCTGCAAAAATCAAAGTGTCAAATGACGTTGGTTCAAAAACAGCTTAATCATTACCGTAAACCACTTCTTGTATGGGCAGCATTACCTGAGGCTCAGACATAAGGAAGGACTTTTGAAATTCACTGAATGTCATGTCTGAAAACTGGTTCTGTGCCACTGCAGGAAGAGGTGAAATACACATGAATGCATTTTCGTATGAGACACATAAAACAAAATATAAAACACAAACACCAAGCAGTCTTACTCGTGAAGGAGTGATTTCCTTCATTGTGTTTGTCAATCATCCTCTTGTTCTCTGTGAATATCTGCAGTCTTTGGTAGTACTCCTTCAAGTCGTACATTTTGTTGTACTGCACATAAGATAGGTTACTGATTTATAAATTTATTTCGAGGTTGGTGTATGGCTCTATTATGAAGCGCAAACTTAAGCGTTAAGCTACAGTACAAGGTTAGTATGATTTTTCACACCGGAGAACTTTCTCATAGCAAGATAGAGCGCATTATTTTACTTATATCAAGGAGCAATAGCCTACCTGTGCCATCCATGATTTGAAGTGAAACTCATCTGAAAATAAAATATATGGTCAAAATGTGTCCGATACAGAGCATGAAACAATAAGAGGCGAACAGACGCCAGGGCGAAATATGAAAGCGAAAGTTTGTGTCACGCAAACAATAAAATCCGAAAAGTTAATCGTACTTTACATTAACAAAACACAACAATAACAAAAAAAACAAAAAAGGGGCTTACCTTTCTCAGACAGGCCAAAAGCTGAAGTTACCAGCGCCGCAAAAAGCACAAGAGAAACGATCATCATGTTGACTGTTCAGCGTTGCTGTATTTACAGGAATGAAGTGAAACAACGGAGGCAAGTCACGAGTTGAGCAGCTGCAGTCAAACTGGCTACAGCCACAACAGGTGTTGAGCCAAAAAGCGATCACCTGCCAAAAAGTGATCTCTGATGTTTCTATACTTTCTTAATGTGTAATATCTTTGCTGATATTGGAAAACAAACTGTAGTCAACAGGATTTATAAAGGACTTCTATATAAAATAAAGAAATGACCTAAAGTGTAATATGAGTCTCGGTTATTATACCTACATTATCAATCCAGTCCTTTTTGGCCTCTTCAAATATCTCTAAAGAACTGTTATGTTATACTTGTTGCAATTTCTGCTGCCCTCTCGACTCAATATTATTCATGTTATTATTCATGAGAGATATATTTGAGAGATTAATCACAGATTATGGGCCAAAAAGTCATTTACAATAGTTTAAATAAAGGCAATTATTTTTTGGCAAATACCGAGAGTCACTTTTTGGCAAATGATCACTTTCTGGCACAACACCGGAAACGTCACATTGTTGTCATTGTTCCACGATCGTCAGGTTACGTACCCCGCGGGGCACAAGTTGGATGAGTCCCACCATCTCCATACACATTAATGCGTCTGATATCAAATGGAAAATGAAGATCCAGAGCCAAAGATAATGTTAAAGTGTTAATGTGTCATCACACAAAATAATAAAATAAATGGAAAATAACAGGTACCTCAAATTTAGCTCAAGTGAATGCAAAAACTGAGTCTGAAGTGGTGTTCTGACATAAGAGGAAACGTGGATATAAATTATACATTTATAAAGCTGCAGAAAAAATGTATGTCACCACTTGTTAGTAATATTTTAGCCCCATTTTAGAAAGCATTTTATGAAATATGATTCGAAAAGGAAGTCTAAAAGTCGCTTCTGAGTTTAAATATAGCTGG
>VUQJ01037807.1:5419-17703 GCA_015108635.1 Andinoacara biseriatus
AGGAGAGAGGGAAGGGGGGGAGAGGGGGAAGAAAAAAAAAAAAAAAAAAAGGGGGGGGGGGGGTTAGTAGTTCTTTAATGCTCTGAAAATACAAATAATGTGCAGCAAAATCAAAGTAATAAGTTAAACTGCGCATGTGCTTTTCTTTCTTAGGAGTAGTCGTCCAACAACTCAAACTGCCCTGATGATCGGCTAAAACACAGGCCTCACGTCAACAACGTTTTCTAAAAATAACGACACCTTCTAATATTACAACACTCGCTATATTCAGGCTTCAGACTTGGTTTTTTATATAGCCGGATGGCAAGTCCTCAAAAACTACATAAAAAATCGCCACTTTAAGCATAAAGCGCTTTGATGCATCAAAACGTCATACTGCTACCCGGCTTACCAGCTCCTGTGCATTAACGCTCAAATAGCATATGGCTGGGTGAGGCACTGAAATTAACGCTTTGTAGGACTAATGTTTTCACAGCTAAACATTTCCAGCTGGTGAAAAACTGTCTGTCTACTGGCAATGCAATGTAGGCGTCAATGTAACATTAGCTAACCGCTTAGGCTAAATTTTAACTCGATACCGAAGGACGGCAAACTAGTGGGCAATGAAATTATGTAAATAACGATCTGGTTAACGTGATTAATTTAACGCTATTGCATGCAAACTGTTCCGATTACTATTAGCCGCTAACGTTAAAATTAGCTTCAGGTGTCCTATAACTTCACCGGTTTTAAACAATGTCCCAGTGCTTCTAATCAACGATATGCTAACGTCAGCTCTTACAAAAGATTACAGACTAACCACAACCTACCAAAAATTAGTTAACCCCCAGGTAAAAACACAGCAAGCGTATTGTACTGATTTAAGACAATCCATACACTACAGAGAACACAATTTGCCATACAGCAATAAAACGAAATACATGCTACTTCCGCATGCAATGAACTCCGACCTTGTAAAGAAGCCCATACCAGCGCTCACAGCGACACCACATGGATCAATGTCTGCGAGGAAATGTGGAAAAATTGAATTTTTTAACTTTATTTTCAGTTTTTATTTCAGTTTAACAACCACATTCATAGCAGTTGTCTTCTTCTTCTTCACACCAACCCTATGCGTGTTCTCCTTCACTGTACTCATATATTTTCTCCCTGGTCTTCCTCTTTTCCTGCTGCATATTCAACACCATTTGACCAGTATATCCACCATCCCTCTTCTGCACATGTCTCAGCTTTGCCTCTCTAATTTTGTCACCAAACCACTCAACTTGAGCTGTCCCTCGATGTACTCATTTCTAATCCTCTCTATACTGGTCACTCCCAATGAAAATTTTAACATCTTAAAACCTTCACTTTCACTCTTGCTTCTACCCTTCTGTCACAAATCACCCCTGACACTCATCTCCACCCACTCCACCAACCCTGCACTCTCCTTTTCACCTCTTTTGTGCACTGTTTGTTTTTTTGGATGGTTGACACCAGGTAATTAAACTGATATACCTTCACTACCTCTCCTTGCAAATTCATGGGCACGAGGTGGTGTGTTGGTTAGCACGGTTACCTCACAGCAAGAAGGTCTTGGGTTTGTATCCAGTCTGGGGCCTTTCTGTGCAGATTTTGCATGTTCTCTTTGTATACTCCAGCTTCCTCCCACAGTCCAAAAACAGCCACCTTTCCACTGAGATCATTTCTGATGAGGCTTCAGTGAACAGGAAATGGATCAGCTGAAAGGCCAGATGCCCTCAGGTCTTTGCTTGATTTTTTTCCCTATTTCTTAAGGTCATGACTTCAAAATCTAAAAACTTTAAGTTTATAGATCTGACGCTTCTTCTTTTGTCCTCGGTGTTTCCAGTTTCCTCAGTTTTTTTTAAAGTACACACTGTACACCATGCTGAGACATGCCAGATTTTTGACTAATAGCTCTTTGGGAATCACCTTGTTGGCGCAAAAATAACTGTGTTATCTTTGGCAGAGATTCATCTAAAGGAATGGGAACAAATTATCGTACCCAAAGAATTTAAAATTGCTTGCTTAGTAAGTTGTCTGTAATGTGTTAACACAGCTGTCAAGGTTTGCAGGTTGCAGACTTTGGAGACAGATTTTATAAACCAAACAATCTTTCATTTAGATAAATCAGTCAAATTTCTTCCTTCATATATATATGTTTTTAAAAGAAAATTTCTTTGACAGTTTATTCTTAGTGATGTCAGCTTCTCCAAGGATTCTACTATTCAATTGATCAATCACTGGAACCTCAGTTAAAAAAATGTTGCTCAATCTTACTAAATGGGATTAAATAGGATTCATTATAAGACAAATACCTACCTCTAATACTTTTCTTATTCATGCCACAAGACAAACAGCACCCAGATGACAGTGCACATTTGTTACTCACTTGATATCTATTTGGCACCGTCTGTGACTCATTAGGATTTGTCAGAAAGCCATCATCCCTGTGGTAACTGTGTGAGATAAAGATGGACTGGACTTGGATTGGTCCAACAGTGGAGGCCCCAGGCTAAAACATTGGCACAGTTCCCCTGAAAAGATGGCAGAGGAATTTGCATAATAGGCATTACTCCCTTCACTGTGCATGTAGGTCAGTATCTGCAGTCAAAAAGGCTCTCTATCCTCTCCTGATCAGTGCTCGTCTGATAGATAGTCTGCCTAAGGCAATTCTGGATTCTACAGCTGCAGAAAAAAGCACATCACTTCTGACCTCTATAAATCCTTTTTTGACTTCTAGATCAAGGAAACCCCAGAGATCAGAGAATTGTCAAAGGAGCTGGGTTAAGAGGAATCAATTTTATATGAGAAACATATTGTGCGATGCATCATCACTGTTTACATGTAATCCAGCTTTTATATGGTTGATTTGATCTGGGAAACATGAAGTAGAGAACAGACAGGGTGCCAGAAGGACATCAGAGCAACAAGAGGATTGCCGGAACTGCAGTAATCTGTTCAGGCACTGAGAAATGCATCGTGTCCCCCTCGCACATATGAAAGCTTTAGAGCATTAAATTCCTCTACTCTGTGTACTTTCTGTAACCAATGGCATGCTGGAGCTAACGCTCTCAAAAACAGGCTGCATAACAGGGAAACACGGAACAAAACAATTTGTCCTCTTCTGAGTCACCCTATGCTTATTAAGATACCGATAAAAAAACAACATCCCAACAAAAGCAGGGCTGCCTTTAGGTGAGTCCACACAGCAACAGATGCAAAATAAGAACTGGATGTAAATATATCTGGGGGGCTTTGTGGGCAGGAAGTTGTGGATATACTGTAAATGCTAGAGCAAAGCTGGCACGGGGTGGATGGGGGTCATCAGATCATCAATTATTCACCACCAACAGGCAAGGACAATCAACTGGTGTCAGCAGGAACAGCGGATGAAGCGGCTTGCTTCAATTGTAGTTTAAATCCCTTCTGATGGACTTTGACATTAGTATTCATTGGATATGTTGCAAAGCTTCTCATTTTGTCTGAGAAATGGTGTCACTTCTCCATGCATTCATTCTGTTTGTTTTCTTGCATCGATGAGACAATACAGTGTAGTCACTATCAGAAAGTTTAGTTTAATGCAAATAAAACCAGCTTTATTTCACATTTATGGATAAGACATTAATACAAAGACGAAAGTGGCTCATAAACAGTGATTTCACACCACATAGTCACAGCATTTTACAATGAAGACGTTTTCTTTTTACAGACATAAAAATTAACAGTGTGTAGCATTTCCATTTCCCCTACTCATGCGGTTGAGAAAAGGGCAAAATTTCTACATCAAAAGTGTCAAACATACAATGACACGAAGCCCTATGATAAAAGTACAAATGCTACAAAAAAACAAAGAAACATTCATGAAATTTAGCAGGAAGTAAGGTTCACATATTTGGGAAACCATTTGAGAAATCACTAAATATCTTGTCCAGAGTCCTCACAGAAAAGGGAGCTGGTGATTGATGATGAAATGACAATGTACATGCAAGGCCAGACTAATATGCTGGGACAATATTGACCCTGTCTCGCTTTCATATGATGCAGTTTTTCATTCCGGATCTCCATGGCTGTGGTTGAACTGTACGAACTTCAACCTCATGTATGCATTTCCCTGTACAAATGCTGCATGAAACAGTGAATCCGCGACACATTTTGGGAGCAAATCTAGAAATTGTCAGTAAAACGCCGCAATTGACATTCCAATACCATTGTTTGAATATTGTTCTCTGAACATTTGCGCACACACACACACACACACGCGTGCACACACACACACACACACAGAAAGCAATGTAGAAACAAGTGAATCGGTTTTGGAAAATTGAGGTACATCATCGTCAGTAGAAAAATGTATATAAAGTTTGTGATCCCTGTGCTTCCACGTTGTACAACGGTGTGTAACTAATCTGTGTTTTTATATAACTAATTGGAAATAATTTGTTCCCATTAGTGAACCTAACTCTTACCCAACCCTCTTACTTTCTTTTTGGTTTCACCTTTAAATAAACAAAAGTGAATGGTAGAGAAATAACTCACCAAGCCCCCCTTTTGTACTTTAAGATATTCAGTTGACCGTGCATCTAAATTGGCAGCAATCTGATCCCCTTTTGATGTTATGCCTGTCATTTTAAAATACATGTATGACCCAGGACCGAAATTAATTCTCCTCCTACCATTTCTAAAAAGTGACAAGTGCAAACATGGTGACTGTACACTCTTGATTGATATAAAAAACTCTGTGGTTACAACTGTCTGAATATTAAAATCTGTAACTTTAAAAAATAAAAGATTTGTTCACATTACAGGAATGTACCAAAAAATTCAGCACCATCTAATTACAGACCCTAAGTGTGTAAATATATTACTCTGCAATTAGAAATGATGAGGAAACAAACCAAAGTGCTTCAAAGTGAAAACTTATTACAATACTGTTTGCTGCTTTGTGTGAATATAATTGCAATGTAACATATTAACTAAGACCCTTGTGTGATGCTTGCTGTCCAAATTCAATAGAGGGAAAAAAAAAATCAAGTTTCAAAAAAATTCAGTCAGCCAAGGCAAATGAAACTCCACGCGGTTGTACCGTTCCCTCAGTGACCAAAAATAACTGCAACAGGAACAAAAATAAACTAGATTTTTAGAAAACATAAATTTGTTATTCTTGTAAAATGTGTTAGAATCTGCACTAATTATGTTTCGTCACTAAAATATCTGACCTGTCAGATAAGAAAAAGGTATCTATGCTACAAATCAAAACACGTGGAACTGGATTTCAGCTCTGTATTGCTGATCTAGAGTTTCGTAGATTTATCCAAACAGGTTGGACAGCGGTCTTGTACGAAGAGGACTACTGTGTAGCTCCTCTCCTCTTCCCACCTCTCCCGTGTCCCTGAAGGAGGCGCTGTGGATGATCTGGGCTCTGTGTCGTCCTCGGTGCAGGCGGGCATTCAGTCGGCTCAAGGACGTCTTCCTCTGCATCCCACCTTTACTCTTCCCAGTCCCCGTTCCTTCTTCTGTTGCCTCTGTTGGTGAATTCAGCAGCCGCAGTGGGTTCAGATTCCCCTGGAGGACTTTGGTAAATCTCCAGCCCCGGCCTCCACCGCTGCTGCTGTTATTCTCACTGTCCGACTCAGCTCCCGGCGAGGTGACCACTCCTTCTTGCAGCAGGTCAGCGGCCAGCGGTGGAGGCAGATACTGGATGGCTCGCCTCCCACTGTAATCTCGAGCTTCAGGGTCCGCATCCCAGTCTGACAGCAACACACGAACCACCTGTCAATCAAAACACACTGTTATACAAACATCAGGCGCCAATGTCTCATTTCATGAATGTTAGTGCAGAATTCATCTTAAGTATCTGTGGATATGATTTCCAACATAGCATCTTCCTTCATGGGTAAAATTATTAGTCTAAAAAGCGCATTGAAAGTTTTTGCAAGGAAAATTTTTTTTTTGCTTAAATGGGTGGCTCCACCAGAACCACAATGCTGCATGCCAAATCCTCTTCCATTTAAAGGTACCCTTACTTGCAAAATAACACATTTTTAATTAGGCGATTGAAAACAAAATATTGTCAGTGCCTCCTTCTGTTTCCCATCGTTATCTTCAGTTAACTTGTTCTGAACTAATGCTTCTAGCTTGGACAGATAAAGTGTAGTTAATTATGTGCTGCTTCACATGACACTCTCCCTACGACCCACCTGGGTGTGTCCATGCATGGCAGCCAGGTGTAGCGGTGTGTAACCAGCACTTGATCGCACATTCACATTCACAGGTATCATGTTCTCTTTGGCAAAGGTCAGCAGCTGAGACAGCAGCTCAGCTTTGCCCTGCTTAGCTGCCCAGTGCAGGCAGGTAAAGCCGGTCACAAAGTCTCTCTTGGTCACCAGGCTGGGTTCGACAGCGAGCAGGGGCTGCAGGCTGTCCCACAGGCCGTCTGAGGTGCACAGCATCCACTCGTGCTCTAGAGGGTCCAGGGTTACTGAGGCACAGTCCTCGTCAGTGGTGGAGGAGAGGATTGATGCTGAGTCGCCTTCGCTCTTAACGGAGTCCCGGAGGCGTGAGCCACGGTTGAGCAGAGACCTCCGTACCTGCAAAAGACAGAACATACAATAGCCGTGGGTTTTGTTAAGATTTTATGTGTCACACTACAAAATATAATAATTTAGAAATTCTTAACACATTGTTACTTTCCAGGAGGACAACAACAAATGCTTCACGACAAAAAAAGCACTGCATCCTACCTGAGGAGAGCTACTCATCATCAGCTCTATGAAGTTCCTGCGGCTTCCTTTGGGTGTTTGGATATCTCCTATCGGGTCCAATCCTTCCAGGGCACTGTCTTCAGACAGGCAGCTAGTCAACATGGCCCGTTGTGACCCTCTGGACACCCTGCGTGCCCCTCTTGTCTGCTGGTTATGAGACCCTCCAGGGTGGGCCTGGTCTAGGTCTGGCATGCCAAGAACTGGGGCTGACTCTCGCCTCCTTCTGTCTCTCAGCTTCACCTCTCCCCCTCCACCTGGTGTAGGAATCCCTATGCTAGTCTTGCTCTGGGATGGCGTTGCAGGTTGCTTATTGCCATTTGACTGTTTGTCATTATCCAGTGGAGAATTAACCCCTGTAGACCCATTAATTATCATTATTGTTATTTTCATTCAGCTTCATGCAGATTTTTGATTATATATTGCAGAACTTAACAGGCTGCTGAATTTAACTGGATTTATCAGGATAATTTAACAGGCTGCTGCAATTGTTCTTCTTCATGTTATTAGTTCTCTGAATTTTAGTATTTTGTGTTTTTTGGCATAAAAGGATTCAAAATCAAAGGATTTGTTAAACATTATAATATAGTTAAAGAAAAACAGTACACACATATTGACGTGCAAAACAACTGTCAAACCTTGTGCTTATTTATGCTACACTACTCAATGGATTAAACGACACTGTAAAACAAAAACAAATAAACAAGAAAACAGTACAAAAACAAAAATACAGATAAAATGTCTGTATGTAAGCCTAGGTTATATGTCAGAAAGCAATTCATGGATAAAACACGTGGGTAAAATCATGCAATCACAATGGATCCGTCTTCCTCACCTGCTTCGCCCTCCTTTTGATTGCTGTTGACACAGTTGTTGTCCAGCGTCTCTTGGATGTTGCCATTGCACTCCGCACCATCGTGGCTGTCTGCGTCCGTACGCATCACCGACTCCCCACTGCCTTCACTATTCAAACACACAAATTTCACGCCGTTTTCCACCTTCACGAAACCCACGCTGTCAACGATGTTTTTCAACACCTCACGATCCACACCTTCCTTTGACTGGTCGTTCAGCGATAGGAAATGATCGATCAGCTCCATCTGTTGGACCCTCCCTCCTCTCTCCGACAGGAACTCCTGCACGGCTTGCTCTGTGCATCGGGACGCCATCATTATCGTCGTCCTGAACGACTCAAACAGAGTGCAACGATAACTGGGTTAGCTGCGCAAGAAGGTTTTCACAATGAGCCCATGATCACGGACATTCACTTAACGAGAGGATGACAGCATCTTCTTCTCTAGTCTCCTCCTCTCCTCCATGGGGAAGACCAGTGTCGAAAGATAGGGGGCGCTCACTCCGAAGCAAGGCGCAAGAATTATGTTGTGTTCCCGTGCTCTTTGGAAACACAGACTTCCGAAACGACTAGTAAAATCAAAAGTGACCATGTAGACTGCGTATACATAATGTATACACACTATTTACGGGTAACACAATTAAAATATAAATACAAACGAAGGAAAGTAGGGTGCAAAAGATTTTGTTCATAAAGAACATAATCCAATGAATTAGTAGACCGCAGTTATTTGCCTTTTAGAAATAGTTATAGAGGTCTGAAATTTGTTTCAAAAACAGCAAAAGTTTACAAAATGCTTATAAAGTCTTGTAGGTTTGTCGAATGATATGTAACAACATCAGGGACAGCTGTGTAGTTGAGTTTAGAATTATTCTGACAGTCCACAAACTAATCACTGGGAAAATTCAATTGTGCTGTACCATTATAAAAAAAGGGGGAGCGATTTTATTAATACAATTTATTTGCTGCTTTTCTGCACTTTCTTATTTTTTTTTTACAAGTGATATGTTATATAATATTTAAATATTGAAATTTATCCGACAGTAACTCTCATTTTTACAACTACAGCTATAACTCAAATTCAGAAATCGCCTCTTTCCTGCATTGTGTTTTTGGTCTCGTCTGTCCAGTTGTCGACAGTAGTAGGGCGGTACTGAGCGACATTCTCGAAGAAAGAAGTCGGCCTTTTTTCAAGTTTTGTTGAATTATTTTTTTTAAACTGTTTACGGTTAAACTATGGCTTCTTCGGATGTCGCACGACAGCCGGTTAGTATATGTTTTTATCCTGTGTTGTTGGCATTTGACCTTTTTCTAAACAGTTGAGTAGGGAGTGTCCGAGGCTAAAATTAAGTTAGCTGCTAGCCTGAAAACTTACTTCTATTATTAAAGTTCTGAAAAGCTTTCGAGTTTAAACGGCACTAAAGTGTAAACTCAGCAATATTTTTGACAAGTGCCATCAACACAAGCGCTGCACTTTCTTTTTAAAATAGTACCTGTAACTTTCATTACGGTAAACCGCGGAGACGGCGCTAGCTGGCTAAGATTACACTAGCGGTGCTACATTAGTTTCAAACTCTTAATGTAAGCGCTATGGGTTTATGCGAGTTTATGAAAATATTTGTCCTGCATGCCTGCCACAGGTATCACGTATTTTGCAGGAGCTATGTGACACACAAGTATTGACGTTTATGGTCCTAACAAATCTGAATTATATTTGGCGTTCACGACCTCCAGTATTGGCAAGCGTTCAGAAATAAAACATCGCACCGCCCAAAGAGTTATCAGAAGTTGAAGGTCTGTACACGTTTCCTTAATCTCAGCAATTTGTGTCAAATCAGTGCTGACCACCTACAGTCAGGACGTTTCAGTAGTTCGGAACGGGACAGGTCAGAGGATGATGACGATGTTGTTTAAAGTGATATCAGTCTAAGTACTTTATTAGTACTGTAAGTACTTTATTTTGTAAATCAAGAAAGAAAGAAAAAAGCTACACCATCTTACAAACCAGCTTTCTCTGTGAATTTTTTTCCACAGGATAAAGGAGTTCGGTCCTTGTCTCTTGCTGGCCATGTGGGCTTTGACAGCCTTCCAGATCAGCTTGTCAACAAGTCCATCTGCCAGGGCTTCTGCTTCAATATTCTCTGCATTGGTACTGTGTCACTCACACACACATATATTGAGGTTTTATCCAGAGCCAAAGACGGTTTCCCAGTATTTAAGATAAAATGAAGACATTTTTAACAAGTTTTGTTATTTGTGGTGCCATTTAGTCAGCCATAGTGGACATTTTTGTTTATCAAATTGGCAGGAATAATAGGAAAGTGTACAAAAAGGTTATCACAGGCTTGTTGCCTTTATAGTATGTGGGTAGATTGTCCTTAGTTGAACAGTAACTGATGGGTTCAGATCATTTTATAAAAACAAGGAACAAACACACAACTCTTATTTTACTTGCAAGGGAAGCCGTCCTCTGTATCCCACAGGACACACAGGAGAGATCTTCACCGAGCCCTGCCTCCCGCAGCTTTTATTCACACACATGCATTTAATGAAAGTCACATGACTGGTATTTCCGCCCAGTTACAGTCAGCAGTACTTTTCCAGTACCCTATGTGAGCTCACACAACCTAGATGTCTGCCCTTTCATTTACATATGTGTGAGGTGTGAGGAGGTGTCCTTTTTTTTTAGGAATTTCTGTGTGTGTGTGTGTGTGTGTTTCTGTGGGGGATGTGAACAGGACTGCAGTTCCTTCGACAGCTCCGTTTAAAAGTTTCACAAACATGTCCCCATCAGAATGAACGAAACCACAGTAATATACAGAAACAACTTATGAAAACGTTAGATATGATAACTCATAGGAAAACAAACTATAAGTTCACATAATACTTCCAACAGTAACCTTCCCAAATATGTAGTAAAGTGGTTAGTGTGATTAAATACTAACACATTGCTACACTTGGTTTTGCACCTACATTCATAGTTAACTAACTAGTTCCATGGAAAAAATTTTGGATACATTACTGCTCTCAGTACAATTTTGGATCTCTGTGATGTTTATTTACTAAAGATTGCAACATACCTTTTTTTCCCCCCCATAGGTGAGACAGGTATTGGCAAGTCTACACTGATGGACACGTTATTTAATACCAACTTTGAGAACTTTGAGTCATCCCACTTTGAACCTCAGGTTAAGCTCCGGGCTCAAACGTATGATCTACAGGAGAGTAACGTCAGACTACGCCTCACTGTGGTTAACACAGTGGGCTTTGGAGACCAGATGAATAAACAAGAGAGGTACAAAGAAAAGACAAGTGTGTGATTAAAGTTGAAGTAGTGTGAAGTTTTGTTAAGAATGGAAATTTGGCTACATTTTTAAAATTGTCTGTGAACTTGCAAGCCATTCACTGATGATCTCTTCACATGTCTTGTAGCTATCAGCCTGTGGTGGACTACATTGACAGGCAATTTGAGAGCTATCTCCAGGAGGAGCTAAAAATCAAGCGCTCTCTTCACAACTACCATGACTCGCGGGTCCATGCCTGCCTTTACTTCATTTCCCCCTCAGGCCATTCACTGAAATCCCTTGATCTGGTCACTATGAAGAAACTAGACAGCAAGGTAGGAGAAGGAATAAAGTGTTTGTGTATGTTAAGGGGTTTAATTGATGTATTGGTTTGGTAAATGTCATTGTAATGGAATGCTCAAGACAATCAGGCAAGTTTAGAGTTGTGTTCATTTTCTTTTTGAAGTAGAAAAAGGAGTAAGTCAAGTTGGTTCACATAGTGTGTGTAAGACACTAGATAGAGACTGCTTACACAATTTCATTGTCCCATTGCTGCACAATGGATATTCTGATAATTGGTAGTTAAGTTTACCTGTTTCTGTGGTTGCAGTGGCACTAAGTATCTTAGTTAATAATAGGCTTAGGTTTCTAAAAAAATCTACCCCAGCAACATTTCAGTCAGACAGCTCATGTTTAAATACCAAAAGAATATAGAGTTGAGCGTCTAGGCTCGTCTGCTGTGAGTGATGTCCACAGTGTTACACATAGACATTGAGGAAAGATTATTTAACCTGTAGGTTAAAGCCTACAGGTGGGGGTTGTGGAGGGCAGAAACAGCAGGCAGCTATGGGAAATTGCCACCAAATTGGGAAGGTATGTTTGGTATTTGATCTGAGGAGAGGGAGGCGTGTTGATGTACACAGTATAGCTTCAAACCTCGTTTATACTTGCCATTGCTGCCTGTCAAACAGCAGCATGCAGCAAAACTGATGTCACAACTGCTGGCGTGTGCCATGCTGTGATGTCGTTCAGGCTTGTAGTGTGCCTCTCGATTGTTGTAACCTGCCACGCACAGCCAGGTTGAAGATACAAGTAGCTGTGGTGACGTCACATTTGGTGCGCAACACAAACAGTGTGTTGAACATAAACAAGTTCAGAGATTTACAGTTGTCGGCCTGAACCGGAACACAGGCCTCAGTCCACAACAGACTGTTGATTACTGTAATTAAAATTACCAGTAAGGGAAGAGCCATGATGCAAATGATAATAAATTGTTGCAATAGATATGCTGTAAAGCATTCTTTCATTACAGTTAAAAGGGGGAAAAATAAAGAGTATAGGCAAAACAAAAAAAAAAAAAAAGAAAAAGAAAAAAAAGAAAAAAGA
>VUQJ01037810.1:0-12277 GCA_015108635.1 Andinoacara biseriatus
AAGGGATTACAAAAAAAAAAAAAAAAAAAAAGGCAGGCTGGAGCCCGTTACAGCCGTCACAGGGTCAAAGGTGGAGTTCCACAGGGTTTAAACAGGTTTACAGATAATGTGATTCAATTATGTTACTATTTTTTTAAAAAAGGAAAAAAAGAAAAAAAAAAAGCTAATTTCTAGGTCCACTCAGTTTATCCTCCTTGATGCCTTTCAAGCCAACCTTCTGATTGGCTGTCCCCGCACAAACATGGTTTGAATGCCAGGTGGGCGGGGCTTCTGTGCTCAGAGTTATGTGGCTGATGTGCTCATATTAGGGATCCCTCCTCACTGACATCATACACAGAAAAGTAGAAAAAAACCCAGAAAAACCTCATGTAACCTGGTTCTGCTCGTACAGATTCTTTGCTCATATGTTGACCTCATTTGAAACTTTGGCTGTTTAATATGAGCATCCACCACTAACAGTGTATATATGACAAAATGCTCAAAGCATCATGGGTCCCCTTTAACTGGCAACATTAAAACCAGGCCGACAATGTGTTAAATTGTACCAACGACGGGTGATGACACCCACGCACATATTCACACAGCGTGCACAAAGAGCCAATGGACTCGTTAAACTATCACGAGGTCTGAGGAGTTACTGGATGACGCGACTAAAATTAAGTCATGCAACTCATGGTGTTTGGACACAAACAGCAGGAGCAAGAACCTAAATATACCAGCATGATTTTAGCTTGAAACTGGACCCCTAATCCCACTTCAGTCCCATTGTATTCCTGACCACTAGAGCCACAAAGAGCACATATTCCTCACTGAGGCAGTCGGTAAGATTTAGACTCATAGGGACACATTTACCCCCACCCAAAGAGATCCTCACACGTGAAACAAAAGGCGGCTCACAGCTTACCTGAGCCACTGCCGTTCATGTGCACGGTTTGAGCCATGGATGCAGCTGCGTGCTCTCGGTCCAACAACAAGACTCAGCGCTGTCATGCAACGGCCATGCATCAAGTTCAGATTACCATGCAACCTGCAACCTGAGAGAAAACACAAAGGAATCCTGTTAGTGATGCACACAGGTGAGCAACAATTAGTGAAAAACAAGAAAACACTGTCAGTAAAGCAGGTCACGTTAAAACGCTGCATCTCATTTTATGCAGGCAGCTCAAGTTCAGCCGGTGTCTTTAGAAGGTTCTCATCAGCACGGGCAGTGTGCAGCACGACTGTCACTGCAACTTAAAACTGTGACGTCCGAGTCCATGTGTTTTAGGTTTTGTTACACAGAAGCATTTCTCTGTGGGAGCTGAAGCCTGGCAGCCCGCTGCATCTTCACAGGTGTGTTCGCATCCTGACATTTCCGAGCACAGAGGTCCTGTGTGCGGCTGCCTGGTCGTCAATGGACACATTATGAGCAGGAACAGAAGAATTATTGTCTTATAAAAAGCAGCCAGCATAAGGGGAAAATAAGAGTCAACAGACCAGAGAGACCGAGGGTTTTTGTACATCTTGAGGAGCGTACATGTAGATGAGGTTCATGAAGGTGATCCAGCTGAACGATTTGCCAACCCGAAGACTTCTGACCTTCTGCTCTCTTCATCACCCACAGCGAGATTTCAGCTCCACTGGGGTCGCAGATGGGTCAAAGTCGAAGACTTTTAATACGAGAGGGGTCAGAGACCACAAACCTCCGCCGAGGCTGGAACCTGATAAACCTTGTGAACTGGAGGTCTGGATGCACATTAGTTTGTGTTTTCTTACATTTTTCTTACATTTCTCACATAACGGAGACGAGGGAACATGTGAAAGGTCGCTTTGTCAGTCAGCTGCATCATAAGTAAATGGCTGTAAATAAAGCAGCACCGTAGGGACCCGAGGCTGGAGCATCCAAGTCCTGACTGTCCGTCATCCTGGGGAGCAAGAATAGATGGAACGGGCTATTACAGAGCACACAGAACCGTTCCAACACCAAAATAGACTGCAGGCTTGTTTCTGGAGTCCATTCGCCTCCCTCACATTTAAAACTGGCTGCAGCGTGTTCAAAGTAAACATGCAGAAAAAGCAGCCACTAAGCTGCATTTCACACAGTGACACTGGACGGACTCCGGCTCAGTTTTCTGTAACATCGGATCATTTGGGAGAAAATACAATTGAGCCGTTTTAGGAAGGGGAACCAGTTCTTCCAGAGGAAAAAAGGCAAAAAGTAAATGAATAAAAAAGAAAAAAAAGTCATGCAGGTAAGAGAGCGGAGCCTGAAGGTGAAGCTCAATCTGCATCCCCACCCTCACCTACAGCTATGACTGTGGATATATGGGCAGGAAGAGCTTCTCTGAAGAGTTGCTGGGCTCTCCTCAGAGAGGAGGTAAGGAGCTCGATCATTCAGGAGAAGCTTGCTGTAGAGCCGGCTGCTCCTTCACACTCAAAGGAACCGGTTGGGGTGGTTCAGGATGCCTCCTGAGCGAGGTGGGCATGTCCACTGGGAAAACCCGGAACACGTTATAGAGCTTACGCCTCTCAGGCTTGAGGAATCCTCCACAGAAGAGCAGGAAAAGGTGGCTGTGGAGGAGGTCTGGGCATCTCTTGCTATTAAAGTTTATTTAAAACATTTAGTTTGATGTTATATTAATAAGCTGCGACTTATGGTTCTGATGTGTTGACACTTTAACGGCCTGAAAGCTTTTTACTGAAACCTTGTTGCACGGCTGGAGGCCTACGTCCACATTTCTTTTACTCACTGAAAGCAACGGATGATCTCGCTGCCGAGCCTGCCAGAAGGCAAAAGGAGGGCACTCACTAACGACATGTGTGGGACTGATAACTGCCACAAAAGGGCTGAAAAATGGCTAAACAGAGATAATGAAGCCTTCCACTCAATCAGAACACTTGCACATGGAAAATGAGACAAAGGAAAAGGTTTCATGCAGCTGCTCCTAATATCCCCTCATTTGCTCAAGCAGCATGGAGCCAACATCCTTTAGCCAAGACCATGCAAAGTATTCTTCAGGGAGGGGGGGTAAACTGACCAAACATTTCCCACGTGTCCCGTTCCATGAGCTGCCAGAACACAAACCTGCAGGAAGCAGCAGGAAATCCTCAGGCAGGACTCGAAGGAGGGAAAGAAATACCAGGAGGTGGATTGGAGCTACTGTTCAGCTTTATGCAGCCACTGAGGGAGAGGCCAGCAAACCTGGACTGTCACACTGGAGTTTCACACTTTTGGCCCTGAACCGTCACAGCTCACTTTTATTAAACAGTTCTAGAAACATTTGCATTTTTAATCACCGCCAGTGGTCGATGTTTATCTCTTCTTACACTTAAAGAAAGGAAAGTGGGTTAAAATGTCAATTATAGATCGGCATAAAGATATTTTAGCCTGAGGAGAGTCTTAGTTTAGAGATTCTTTCTGTGCCGATTTTCTCCATGTGGTGCCAAAGAACACCTGATCAAACAATTTGGAAAAAAATTAACTTAATATAGAGCGCGCTCTCAGTTTTTCTAGCTGAGAAACTTTTAAAAAGCCTTCTGCAAAGGTCTTAAAGGACGAGTCTTCACATTCCACTCAGTTAATGATCAACATACTGAGAAACTCACATTCCCAGTAAGACCTGCAGGAAAACCTGAGCAGAATATTGTACTTTAAAGTGTTTCCACACTAAAATCCCGAGTGTGGAGCTGCAGGTGGAGGCCTGCAGAACCTGATGTTTGTTACACATAAGTTATCAAAACCACAACGGTGACACAATCGTGCCGCTTACCTGTAACTCTCATTCTAACTTCCTGCCGCAGCTTCGAGTTGGCAAACAGCTCCGAGTGTGCGATCCTCGAGCCTGAACCCAGCAGCCCTCAGAGAGAGGGCCGAGTTTCACGGCTAAGATTAGAAAACTTCCTCAGATGACAGCCAGACGATCTGGGCTCTATAAGAGGAAGCAGGACTTTAAGGCTGTTTGGGTGGAACCGACCCCCCCCCGCTGGGCCTCCAGGTGAAGCGCGTAGTGGACTAATGTGGGTAAAAGACCTGCGGTCACTCTTCAGCTGAAGCTAATGGGCCCGGCAGCTGAAGGCCTTACGATGGCTACACATCAAGCAGCACAGCAGCGTTTCTCCTCGAGGCTGAAGACAGACGGTAAACAAACTCCCCAAAAACCCCCGAAGCCGAGCTGCAGAGAGATGAGCTTCATCGCTCCATCAGGAGCAGAGTTTCTGTCCACATGAACCGAGTCAAACAGAAATCTGAGGTGATTAAAACAAAACAAAAAAACTATTTAATAAATCAAAATGGGACCAATAAATTCTGCTGAGCTCATCTTGTCAGATTCCACGTCATAAGCTGCATTACAGGCCATCTCTGTTTGCTCACTAAACTCCACGTGCTGGAGCTGGAGACACAGAGTAAATGTGCAAACACACCAAAAGTAAAGTTATGCAGTACTTTGTGGAACTAAACTACCAACATCCAGCTGCCTCCATGCTCCAATTATAGCCAAGTTCAAAACCAACGCAGGATAAAAATACTCCAGAATTCCCAGTCCGAATATAATCGCCCCGACTGAGCTGAAACCAACCCGATTACCTTCTGGCCGTGTTCCTCCAGCCCTCTGCGCTGATGGACACACACTTAATATCCGCTACACATTCACACTGCTGATCAAACACGCTGACGAAGCATCACATGATCACTTTTTTTACACGTCCAACTCGCTCTCACCTCCGTCTCACTCTTACCAGGTCTAACGTTAAAATGTGCTCCTTTTTTTGAACAGAGTGGGAACGCTTTCCTTTTCTTTCAGGCGTCACTCCTGTGATCACAGTCTGACCCTCTGCATGTGTTCAACCAAATGCTGTGAAACTGAAGCAAAAACAATCATGATATTAATGTTTCAGGTCTCAGGCATGAGTCAGCTTTGAAAGGATTTCCTTAAATCTTCCCAATTAAAGACAAAACTCACTTCAGTTTCCTCCACGATGAACAGAAAGAACAAATCCACGAGCTGATCCGAGACGCTCGGGAGCTTCGCACAGATCGACAGGTAAACGTCTCAAACAGAAGCCGCGACAAACCCGAACAACTCGTTTGGTTCCTTCTCAGCTGTTAGATACATTTAAAGGGCGCACGCACAGCTTTGAGCCTGCAGGACGGGAGCTGCAGGTGTGAGATCGTCTCAGGTCAGGTTCCTCTTCACCTGGAGGCGTGAGTGTGTGTTGCAAAGACACCTGACTACATTATTTACTGTGATATGAGACGCCCGACAAGCTACACAAACTGAAGCAAAAGCAGTTTGGACTGCACGGCGTCCTGCACGGCGTTGACCAGAAGAATTATTAACTGCAAAGTAATACATCAGGTAATTACTCCCTGCAGACGGTAATTCATTAAACGAGTCCTTCCATCACTTGCGTTAATCCATAACACGACCTGAGATCCAGCGTCACACAATTCCCGTGCACATCCCTGAGGCTAAAGCCACACAGCGACACCAACCCTCGGCCCACAGAGGACCGACTGGATCTCAGCGTTTACACACAGCACATGCACAACCAGTTTCAAAAATTAGGTGCTGCCTTATTTTGGGCTGCAGACAGCTGAGGACCAGAGCGCACGTGACGAGCACGTGATCAGTCCGCCAGCCTGAAGGCGGAGGATGATCCAGGCTTCAGACCAGCAGTGAGAATCGCTCTGATGGGCGACGTATTCACCGTCAGCGCGTCCTACCGCCACAGCGAGCCACCGCCATCGTGTTAAACACGTCTGCAGAATTTCCTGCGATCTGCTTGAGTTTTGTCTGTTTTTGTGTTAAAATCTTAAAACCACAAAGCTGTCAAAGTTACAGGGAAGGAAAAAACTTCACAATCTGTACCAAAAAAAATCATTTATCATTTAGATGATTAACAAAAATAATAAAGTACCTGAACGAGCCCCTTTTGGTTTGGTTTGTGGGTCAAACAGGAAGGCGCCATCTTCCAACTCATGTATATTAATTTAATCAATGAGGTTTAGGTTTAAAGTAGCAGTAGAGCTATTTACATATACAAAAAAATCCCCATAATTTCCCATAACAAATCTGAGGTTCAGCTTCTAAAGATGAATCAGAGTCAGACTTTAAGGTCACCACTTGTTTACAATGATGGAGAAATGCTGCTTCCTGAAATTCTCATCAGGATCACGTTATTCCATCTAATTCATGCCGTTACTGTCAAAACATTCAGCACGGCATGCCACGCATCACGTCTAGACCCACATAAAGTGACGAGCCTAAAGCTGACAGGATGTGGTGCCACATTTTCCACTGCAATAAAACAAAGAGTTCAGGGTTTGTGTGTCAACAGTAAACAGCTCGAGAAGTTCCCAGAGGGATGTTAAGGCTGCAAACCCGCTGCGCTGAATATTCAACAGAGCCGTTTTTCCCCTAATAAAATCAGAGGCTCCAGCTTTAATGGAGGGAAAAAGCCTCAAGAGGAACCAGGATGTTTTCATTCAGATCATCAGGAAGAGCTCAGCAGCATGAAGCCTGCAGAGCATTTAGGGTTTTTTTTAAGTATCTCGAAAAATCTAAATGTTAAACCAAAGTTAAAAATGAAATCATCATCATGCTGCAGTGCTAATGCTCACGGGTGCGAATGTGACTAATTGCAGAACAAGCAGTAGCTGCTTGTCGTCTGAGCTCTGCATCTGGACCCAGTTAGGAGATTCCTTTGAAGCTGCTGTGCTGACTGTGGAGAAGACCCAGGCCAGGCGTGGAGGCCAGATGTCTGAACGCTGACGAGCGCTACAGTTTGGCTGCGTCCAGCTGCTCGTTTCCCTCTGACGGAGCCTGCAGAGTTTACCTCAGGAGAGCCCGTGACAAAGCTTTTCAATTATCCCGCCAGGCAGGGAGGAGCTTGGAAGTAGAAAAGGATTGTGTCCCCTAATTTACGAGTATATCGTTAGGAGGGTGGCATTGGCTCGAGAGAAGTCACATGGTCCGAGGTGGGAAAAAGCTTTTCTAGCAGCGGATTAACGCACAACTGTCTGAATTCAAACCAAGCTGGAGGGAATCCATGACCGATCATTGTAGACGAGGCTGAGAGTGTCAGGCTGCATCACGAGTACATGAAGGAGAGACGATACTCAACTCAAAGTTAAGGCTCACTCCAATAAAGTGGGCTAACATAAGAGCTTAATAATAGAATAAAAATGAGGCTCATTTTTGGTGTGACATCAGCAGTTTATCGACGCCTCCTATGGTGATGAACTTTGGCCTCAGTGACAGGCTAGCAGCAAAACTGACGGCTCTTCCTTTAAGACCTCCTGCGCTGTAAACATGCACAGTGATGCTCCCAGTTAACAAGGACCCAAAGACGAGGTAACAAGATTGTGTTTAATGGATATAAAGCTTATCTGCTTCTATTAAACAAGTGTACAGGCTGGTGTAAGTTGGCCAAAAAGGCCCAAAACACAGACATGATCCAACAGAAGTCCAGCCTTTATTTAGACTTCAGGGCTCTACAGCAGATCATCTCCCTCCATCACACTCCAACCATCTGCTCGACCTGCTTCACCACATCCATCCTTCTCCAGCCTTCCTCAACCAGAGCCGTCCCTCCTGGTCACTCCCAATAAAACTCCCAACATCTTCAGCTCTGCCTCCTCCAACTGCAAACAGACCAAAAGGTTCCCAACCAGGACCTCCAGGTGGAACCCAGAACTGTGGTCAGAAATACTGAACAGTGTTTGAATATTATTCAGAAATTTAACATCAACTGCAGCCCTGCTGGACCCCCACACAACCATGAGCCTGTGAGGTTCCTGAAGCTGGCCTGTTACACCGGCACACATCATCGATCATTTATCCTTCCCTACAAATGTACCTCCAACTCAGTTTGCCCTTGAGCAAAGCACCAATTCAATCAGCTCAATGTGCTTCATCTTTTTTTTTTTTCTTTTTTAAAAAGATCCGATCCTGCAGTAATTGAGAACCTCAATGATCATCTGCTGTAAGCGGCACTTGGTATGGAGACAAAGAGCGAGATGCCCAGAAGAACAGACTCAGGGAGGGAGCAGCAAAAATAGGACATCACCACGAACACCAGTGAGTAGACAAAAGTTAATGACATGAAACTGTGGCCTAAAGGCCGGGAGTGAAGCGGGGAGAGGCCCCCCCCCAGCAGCCTGAGCCTGCATAAACCACACACAGATCCACGAGACAATCCGTTTGCAGTAACTGTCAAATCTTGAATGGAAAACATTTAAAACACCAACTGCATCTGTACAAATGCTGCCAAAGCTGCAGAAACACACATTAAAAGTTCAAACACTTCTAACTTACCCTGAAAACAACACGGCGGCCTGTGCAGTCAGCTGATGAGTCAGCCTGCTCCTGCATAATCACACATCGAGTTATTTTTGGTGCCGTCGCTTTCAACTCTCTGCTATTCTTCCTCTGGTGCAGCCGCAAGCCTCACGCACACAGATAAACACAGTATTCAACAACGACGAGCATTTCCTCAACCGGGACTGGAATTATGGAAATCAAAGAAAATTATACACACACCCCCGTCATTACGTTCCCAACCGTCGCTCATGCCCGACTCATTTTATCTCGTTCATAAACTCTGAGCGGCGCGCATGTGGAGACGGGTCCTTGTCCTTTCAGAAATAATCAGGAACAATATTTGAACATAAAACGAGACACCTGCAATTTTAAATCTGCATCATAACGTACAGTCTTTGGATTCCAGCATGCGAGAGGCGGCCGCTGCAGCAAACACTGCGCACCGTCACAACCCTCACTTAGGGTTACATTGTGTTGAGATCTCTTTGCTGGAGCGTGTGCTGAAATTTACAGTGTTCAAGTGGCCAAGAGCAGAATAAACACTGAGATATTAACCACCAGTGTTCACATTCAGGCTGTTTGTTCAAAAATGAAACCAACATTGGTGTGAAAGGAAGCTGCTCTGATACACTCTGTACAACTACCACACTGTAAAACTGAAGTCGGTTCAAAATCATGCAAACGTGTTCAAAGTATTGCAGATATGAGGTACATTGATGCATTTAGACTCAGGAAATACAGAGTCAAATACTGCAGTACTGTTGTGTTTCCTTTCATGTGAATTATAAAAAGATTATACTGTTCCATACTCCTTCCTCCTTCACCTCAGTAAAGCCACAGGAGAGGACGACATGTCTTAGATTGCCGTCCCTCTATTTTAGGAATTTATCTGCTGCAGCCATTTATCTTCACAGCTGCTTGTCTGCAGGTTCAGAGCCCCCGCAAAAGGAATTTGGTGCAAGACCGTCAACTGCAAACAAAACGGCAGCAGCAGAAACCTGCACGTCTATCAGGATCCTTCCTCCATGTTTCCTCAGAAAGCTTTGAACAACTAAAAATTAAGACCCTGAAGGCTGCAAAATAAACAGAAACTAACAGCTTATATCTGAGTGAATGTGTTCGGCACACTGGCGCAGCCTTTTTCCTGCTGGATTTCCACCCACGAGGCAGAGAAACTTCAGCCCTGCACTGATTTCATCTGCAGCAAAAGAGCTGCTTTAAACAAGCTTCCACTGACGCCGCCGAGCCCTGAAACAGTTTCTTCTTTCACTGCTCGAAGCCTTCAGCTCATCTGAGTTAACAGTTTCTTTGCAGCGAGAAAAACATTTAGCTGCAGTAGTAACTGTTTTTGCATGAAGCCCCGAGTGAGTTTACCAGGTCATTTACACACACACACACACACACGGACCTGACAATAAAAAGGAAAAACTTTACATTTTACTGCAGACACTGTGCGCTGCGTCATTAAATCAGCCTCTTCAGCACAGCCCTGAGCACAGATTTAGGTCTCTCTCTCACACACACACACACACACCAAGCCCTTCTGCTGACAACGCTGCCCCCTGCAGGAAAGAGAATGTCCAGGGTGCATCTTCTAAAAGGCTGCACTCCCAACTATGTTCATAATAAGATGGGAAATAAACCCCAGAAACGTTGCAGATCAATGCATCAGTCTCCACTTTGAGTAACCTGATGAGTTGAAAAGCTTTAAGATAAATAATATTTTAAGTCACCAGTTAAAACTGTGACCTGGTTTTACAAACGGAGACGTTCTCTCCATTATAATCTTCCTGGATCCGTCTGATTTGGGTTTTTTTGGAAGTCTCTTTATCCTGCCTCGTCCAATTCAGAATGTGCCCCCCCCTCCTCCTCCTTCCGGACTGCACTTGACCAGGGCACACTGGAGCCACTTGTTTGTTCAGCTCTTGAGTGGAGTCACTAAGGCGGAGTGGTGCTACGGGCCAGTGACCACCACCCATCACTCACAGCCCCACGCTGGAGCCTCTCCTCAGTGGGGCACCACGCAAACTACGAGCAGGATCCAAAGCACATCCTCCCCCCCTCTCACTTCTCCCCTTCTGGCAACATTAAAACTATTTAAAATTATCAGAACAACTTTAGAAAATACACTTTTCCTTGCAGCAGCATGTGCTCAGGTACGAGTTAATCCGATGCTCCAACACCGACAGTACGCAGAGCTCCGGCCTCCCTGCTTATTCACTTTCAACTGGTTTTGTTCTGCCAGCGTCACGATGCAGTACACAAATCTGAGCGTTACCCAACAATGAAACCACATGACAGCCTTAATTACAGCTTTGGTTATACACTCACCTTTACTTTGAAGCCAGTCAGGTGCCTTTAATTTAGTTCAATCAAAAACAAACACCACAATGTAAACTCGAAGCACGAGGCCCGGAGACCAGCAGAGATGGTGGAATGAAGGAGAACAAAAGCAGCGGCAGCTTTTTGTACAGGAGTCAACAAATAAAAAGGAGCTTCATTATTAGGTATGTAGTCTTTGCAGCTCTCACACACATTAACGAGCATTTCTGTGTTTGTTCTCAGTGCTCAGATAAAACCTCCAGAGAGCCCGTCACTCCCGAGGCTTTCACTTGTGCCGTCAGCTCGCTCAAAGAGGCATTGTGGGAGAAATTCCCCAACTTAAGTGCTCCCATGTTTGCTTTTGTGCCAAGTGAGCTCGCTCTGCCGACCTTTTGGAGGCAGACCAATGAGATCCTCCGCTGCATCCTGGGCTGCCCTTCTCCTCTGACAGCAGCCACACAATGAGCGACAAGCTAATTAAAGTGATAACATGAGATGGAGCAAAGCAGAAGAGAGATGCCAAAGTGGTTGTTTTTCTTTTAATTTTCACTCTTTATCAAAAACTTTATTTTTTTTTTCTGCGCTGCATTAAATGAACAGAAAGGATATCCAATGTTTTTGGAGCCACGAAGCCTCAACTGTAATTATTAACCCTCTCTTTTCAGCCGGCTCCAAACACCGGGCACCAATTATGCCGTTAATGGGTCCCCATGTGCTGGATCCCTGCCAGGGCCGGCGGAGGGGGGCTGCTGCTGGTCACAGTGGCGGTGATGCACAGAGATGCAGTTCAGGTTGCATCGTGACCCTCATAGTAAAACATTGTTTTGTAGCAAGTTGTCACGCAAGCGACCTAAAATGCTGCAACTATGAGTGAAAGCTGATTGTGCATGTAGATGAGGCAATGCAACAGGTATGCACAGACGCACAGAGCTGTGTTCAAGACCTTTCAGTTCTCACCACACGGATTTTTTGGGATGTTTAAAACAAAGCAGATCAGTCTGCATTCAATATAAATATATATCTGACCTTTGCTCCAGAACTGGAGAAAAATAGAAAGCACACACAGAGTGCTCACAGGCTTCTTAGACGATGTCGTAAGTCATTTTAATAACAGGATAACAGTGAAGCTATTAAATCGTTTCCCTAATATTAAAATTAGGGAAAATGCTCCTTTGCACATTTTGGTTATTTTAAGTTTCACAGACTATATTCAGTATGACCTGAACTCAGTGACTGAGCCCATCAGCAAAGAGTCTGCAGAGGACAGGGCAGATGGCCTTGGCGCAACGACAGCTATCACCCCCTGGTGGCCACTGGAAAGAATACAAGCTTATGATATTCCATGGCTTCGCTCAGACCTGAAGATCCGCTCAGACAAAATCTCGCACCTGGCGGTGGGAGATATTCTGAGGATAAATCCACGGGACTCTCAGTAGGTTAAGAGCACTGTTTTGGACTCGGTCTTGTTATTTTATAGTGTCTACTTTAGTTTGCCCCGACCAGAAGCGTTTGTTTAAAGGAAAACATGGTTTGGTTTCAAACGTGGGCTTTCACAAGGTCAACACTTTGACACTTCCAGCCAGAGACACTGTGCCTGCGTCCTCCTCAGAGCCACGAGACGTCTCCTACAGAACCTCCTCTCGGTTCATCGC